>JADBJO010003083.1:160000-167500 GCA_016801955.1 Conus betulinus
TTAAAAATACACACAACTTACACGCCTTCAGACATGCAAGAGACAGATGTGACAGATCTATTTACAAGCACCCCTCACACCACCCTGTGACAAAGATGATGAAGAAGAAGGAGAAGAAGAAGAAGAAGAAGAAGAAGAAGAAAAAGAAGAAGAAGAAGAAGAAGAAGAAACAACAACAACAACAACAACAACAACAACAACAAGAAGAGAAGAAGAAAGAGAAGAAGAAGAAGAAGAAGAATGATGATGATGATGATGATGATGATGATGATGATGGAAGATTTTGGGAGCAGACTAGCTTCTACAGCTGATTAAAGCAGATTTCCCCTGGATAATAGCTATGTTCTTCGAGGAAAATAACAGAAAGAGGGAAACAATTATTATCTTCGTACCATAACAATCATATTCCTTGGGATCACAACTGATTTCTGTGTTCCCCTCAGGACAGGACCTGTTTTCCATCATTACCTTCAGGATCACTGTCGTTTTTTCAGATTTTCCTTGGCATGATAACTGTCCTTTTTTTGTTTTGTTTGCTTGTTTGTTTTTTTCTGAGGAAGCACGGAAAACAGGTATGCCTGCTGTTACCGTGGCAAGCTCAAATGGGGTCAGTGAAATACCGAAAACAGTTGTGACCCCCCCCCCCCCCCCCAAGTTCATTTCTGCCGTCCTGTTTTCGTTATTTTCCCTAAAGATGATGAGTGGTTTTCTGGCGGAAATAAGAAACTAATTGTGATCCGTACGGATAACGTTTGCGAGCCATGGGGAAAACATCGATATTATCGTTTTCCGTGGAAAATAGGGAAACACTTGTAGTCCTGGGAAGAATATGGAAAACAACTGCTATTCTGAGGATAATAATTCGGACCCTTAGGGATAATAGAGTACCCCTTTTTTTCTGAAGGGATAATGGACGTTTCCCTAGGACAACTATTATCGACGTATGGAGGTAGTATGCTCACATAGAAGACGTTGTTGATGATGATGACGATGATGATGATGATGATGATGATGATGATGATGATGATGATGATGATGATGATGATGATGATGATGCTGATGATGATGATGATGTGGTGATGATGGTGGTGATGATGATGATGATGATGCACGTAAAATGAGTAAAATGAAGATAGCATAGGACGTCGGGAAAGTATGGGGAAGAAGAAAATCGCGATGATGGAAAACCAAAAGTATTGATGAAAATTGGTTAGAGAACAAACAATAATATAGCTACAACAATGATAATGAGCCTGTGTGTAAGATATCAGGAGTGCGGATGGGGGCGGCAGAGTGACGGGGGAAGGGGAGGAAGCGAGCGAGGGCAGTGAAGGTTGAGGGTGATACGATGGACCAACTGAATGAGTGGTTGCATTGTTGTGAGATTGTTACACATGCGAATAGGTGCCTATCCACACCCGCCGTCCGGCACCCCCCACCACCCCCCCCCCCCCCTCTCTCTCTCTCTCTCTGTCTGTCTGTCTGTCTTGTCTGTCTGTCTGTCTGTCTGTCTGTCTGTCTGCCTTATTGTTTGTTTAATGTCTTCTATGTCAGGCCGTCGGCGGTCTATTTCTCTGTCCGTCTGTCTGTCAGTCAAACTGTCGGTCTGTCTGTCTGTCTGTCTGTCTCTCTGTCTGTCTCTCTCTCTCTCTTTCTCTCTCTCTCTCTCTCTCTCTCTCTCTCTCTCTCTCTCTCTCTCTCTCTCTCTCTCTCTCTCTCTCTCTCTCTCTCTCTCTCTCTCTCTCGTATTGTTTGTTTCATGTATTCTATGTCAGGCCGTCTGCAAGTCTGTTTCTCTGTCCGTCTTTCTCTGTCTGTCAGTCAAACTGTCTCTCTGTCTGTCTGTCTCTCTCTCTCTTGCTCTCTCTCTCTCTCTCTCTCTCTCTCTCTGGTGTGTGTGTGTGTGTGTGTGTGAGAGAGAGGAGAGAGAGAGAGAGAGAGAGAGAGAGAGTGCGCGCGTGCGTCCATGTTAATGAGAACTGGATACCTTGCGAAATAGGTCAGCTTCACAAAGCCACCTCCACCACGAGCCACCCCCTCCATCCCCATCCTTTCCTGATAAACACACACTTCCTTTCATTGCCCCTAACCCCTCCACCCCATCACCCCCCACCCGCCTCTATCTACCTGCCCTAAATGCTATCCACATCCTTTCCACGATCATGGCTGATACATTAAGTGAATATTGGCTTGCTCTCATGTACTTAAAAGAGAAGAGTAGAAAAGCTTGGGCTCATGAGACGGTGATATCAGAACATTCATAATCTTCCACCCAGAGAAAGCTGATCAGCACCGGCATTTGAGACGGTGATATCAGAACATTCATAATCTTCCACTCAGAGAAAGCTGATCAGCACCGGCATTTGAGACGGTGATATCAGAACATTCATAATCTTCCACTCAGAGAAAGCTGATCAGCACCGGCATTTGGCGTGATGCCAGACTGAAGCAACAGTGAGACTTCATTTCATGGAACTTGGGGAACAGCCGCGCGACCACACTGGATGGAACGCACCCGTGCAGTATGGCAGCATTGCCTCAATCTTTCCGTTTTTGTCTGTCTGTCTGTCTGTGTGTCTGTCCGTCTCTGTCTCTGTCTGTCTGTCTGTCTGTCTGTCTCTGCCTATGTGTCTGTCTATCTGTCTGTCTGTGTGTCTATCTCTGTCTCTGTCCCTGTCTGTCTCTATTTGGGAGCCGGAATAGCTCAGTTGGTAGAGCGCCTGACTCGCAATCTTGGTGAACCTGGGGTTGCGGGTTCGAACCTCCGCCGGGGCGTTTCGGTACAGGGGGATTTTTCCCTCGGAGTTAACATTGGTTCTGACTCCATTTCCCATACAGTCCTTCGAATGAGACTATAAACCGAGGTTCCGTGTGTGTGCACGCATAACATCTTGCACACACGTAAAATCCCATCACCAACATTCGGAAGAGTAGGCCAGTTTGGCCGTTGGTATGGATGACACGTTACACATAGCATGCACCCTGAGTGAGAAATGGAAAGAATGAAGGAAGTAAGGAAATGAGTGATCGATATTGAGCGATACTGACTGGATGACACGGGAAACGACTGAATGAAGCGCCAGCTGGCAGCTCTTCAGTCGGCACTACCCAGGTAGGCAGCCCGTTGTGTAAACGAGTGTTCTGTCGCTCAGGTGTGTGTGCATGTGTGTGTAGTAGTAGTAGTAGTAGTAGTAGTAGTAGTAGTAGTAGTAGTAGTAGTAGTAGTACTTCAGTTTCATGTCTTTTCACATATGTATATTAGACGGAGACGGAGAGAGAGAGAGAGAGAGAGAGAGAGAGAGAGAGAGATGCATAAATGTCTGTAACAATGCAAGTGTATGCATAATGTGGTCATCTAAGTGCATATATATGTCCCTCTAAGCATCCCTACAACATACCTGCAAATAATCTTAAAATAAATGCTTAACTGGACTACAAATTAAAGAGAAAACAACACTGAAGGCAAGCTTTAAATCTGAAAAGACATTACACAAAGACATGCCTGATAATGGTGATAAATGAGCCTGAAATGTGTGTGTGTGTGTGTGTGTGTGTGTGTGTGTGTGTGTGTGTGTGTGTGTGCACGCGTGCGTGCCTATGTGTGTGTGTAGGTGCGCGCGCGCGCGCGCGCGTGTGTGTGTATGTGTGTGTGTGTGTGTGTGTGTGTGTGTGTGTGTGTGTGTGTGTGTGTGTGTGGTGTGTGTGTGTGAGACAGTGAGAGAGAGAGAGAGAGAGAGAGAGAGAGAGAGAGAGAGAGAGAATCTAAAAGTGGCAAGCCTACACGAAGAAGAAGAAGAAGAAGAAGAAGAAGAAAGAAGAAGAAGAAGAAGACGAAGAAGAAAAGAAGTAGAAGAAGAAGAAGAAGAAGAAGGCAACGCAAAAAAAAAAAAAGGAAAGCGGAGAGAGGGGAGGAGGAGGAGGAGGAACAGAAGAAGATGAATGAAGAATAGTGCAATGTTGCTGGTGGTGTTTTGTCTATTTTGTTTTTCAATGTGGCATCATGGTTTATTGGATCGTCTCTATATGCCAAACCCCACGCAGTAATCCGTTGGGGATCAATACTGGGATGTAATGGATATCCTTGCATCATATTCATTCGTTCAAAATCAAGCTGATTTATTTTGATCTAGAAAAAAAAAAAATCTGATCCTAGAAACACAGCACTTACAACTCACCAGCAAACAACGTATCTACGATGTTTCCGTGAGCAGGTCAAAGCAACAAAGGGAAGAGTAGGAGGAAATTCTAAGGGAAAACTTGACAGCAACTTCCTCCCCATCCAGTACCTGGTATAATATACACACACTCCCTTTCATACCCTCCCCCTCCCTACATGATCTCCCACATGCTGGTACACCCTTGTGATCGTGGCTGTGAAGTTAAATGAGAATGGCCATGCTCAGGTGTAGGTAATCTAACAGCTGGGGTATTGGAAGGCAAGATTAGAACATTCACTATATCACCGCCACCGCCCCTTTAGCCACATTCAACCAAAACCGCCTCAAAGGGAGGAAGAAGGCTGTGTGTAATGTTCCACCGTTACCGTACCTAGGCTGGGTAAAACAACTACAGGTCTCCAGTTCATTGGACGACTTAAACAGCCAAATGATCATATTGCTAGAACAAACCAGCCGCCGTGGCGAATGCCTGTATCTCTCGGGCCTGGTTGACGCCGGGATATATTATGAAAGGAAGCGTAGAGTACAGCCCTGTCATGTAGTCTCAGACCGAAATGGAAATCCGTAGCATCATCTTAATCATCCTCATTCTCATCGATCAGCAAAAAAAAAATGTCTCAAATTCTGTGGGCCCTTCATGCCCTGCTCTCATGGTGACCTCAATTTCGATGTCCTCTCCACGTCTGTGGCCTTGGTTTGGTTCCGTTGGGGTCACCGGTATCGGCGAGTTCCATGGGGGCTGTCGTTGGACGGACGTGGTGGCGCCCTCCGGAGGGAGAGCTCACTCACGCCGGCTCCGCGACTAAGCAATTATTGTCGTCAGTAGGGGGCTTAGTAGGTGGTGTCCTGCGTATGTTAGATCAGAACAGGCGCCACTGAACACCACCGAAGTGACTCGGCAGCAGTGCAGTGTCTCCTCCGGTGGGTTGCCTCTTGACGACTTGACATTGACTGCTCCCTGTGGATTGCCGGTGCCGGGGCTGCGGCGGGGCCGACCGGGGCTGTGTGGCTGTGGACGGGGTGTGTGTGTGTGTGTGTGTGTGTGTGTGAGTCTGTCTGTGAGTCTCTGTCTGTCTGTCTTGTCCTGTCTGTCTGTCTGTCTACCTCTCTCTCTCTCTCTCTCTCTGTCCTCTCTCTCTCTCTCTCTCTCTCTCTCTCTCTCTCTCTCTCTCGCTGAGTGTTCTGTGTCGCATCTTATCTCTCTCGTCTCTCCTGATCGTCGTGTGTTTGTGTATGTGTGTGTGAGCGTGGCGTGCGTGTGTGTGTTGTGTGTGTGTGTGTGTGTGTGTGTGTGTGTGGTGGTGTGTGTGTGTGTGTGTGTGTGTTTGTGTGTGTGTGTGTTGGTGCGCGCGCGCGCGCGCGCGCGCGTGTAATGTCTATGCAAGCACGTCTCCATATGTGTGTGTGTGTGCACTTGAAACTTGAAACTTTCTTTATTGTCACTAAACACCATTAAAGGATTTATGGACACAAGAAGGCGATGATCAAACAACTCATCGTCCAAGGAAATAATAATTTGTTCTTTTTACATACAAAGTCATTATGTAAAGCAGTCATATACTTCAACCTGAAGGTCATCATTAGACATCAAAGTACTTATTTTCAATGAGGTAGCATCGTATATATCCATTTTGTTTATGATACGTTTTTTAAACGTATTCCTGATTTTATCGTAACGTTTACAAGAGTCTAGAAATGTACCTCGTCTTCTATTATATTGCAAGTTGTACATTTCCTGTCTTCACGCTTAATATGGGAATATCTACCTCTTTCTATTGCGAGGTCATGTGCGCTAATTCTTAATTTACAAAGTTCTTTCCTGTAATGTTTATTTGTGCATTTGATGAGGTACGGTTCAAGCCTATATTTATTACTGATGTCATTATAAAATTTTTAACCTTGGTGCTCTTTTTTTTTTCTTTTTCCCCCAAAAGTGTATGTATTCACTTTGTAACTTTCTCTCTATTGCATAACGCAATCTTTGAGGGTTAAGTGTACTTTGGTTATTCCATACATGTGTCATTCCAATATTACTTAAGATCATCTTTACAAAAGATTTCCATGAAGATGATGGGTCAAGATCTTCGTACGCTTCTCTTAGATATGAGTCTTTCTTTGATTCCATTATATGGATCCAAAACATGACTACTTGACTCATTATTTCTTGACACAAAGGAAATCTTCCAAGTTCAGCTAGTACTGGCAATTTCATTGCTTTTTTCTGTGTACGCCTAATATATGTCTGCAAAATTTTACATGTACGTTCTCGATCGGATTATTGGATAATAGGTATTTGTGATAAATGTCGAACATTGTAGACTGCTTTTCAACATGTGCTATCTTTTCTGTAAATGGAAACCAAACTTCTGCGCCATAAAGCATAACTGGTGAAATCAAAGCATCAAAGAGTTTTGCTATTGATGATACATTGACATGTTCTCCCTTTACTTTACGTAGTAAGGAATGTACAGCTTTGTTACCTTGTTTTGCTAGATGATCTTGTGCTTTATGTAACTCTCCGCTTTTATGAAGAATTATTCCTAAATACTTGTATTCATTTACTGTCTCCAGAGGATCATCTCCACATGTAAATGCGGTTGAAAATTTTGAGTCAGTTTTAGTGAATATGACAACTTTTGTTTTATCTTTACTTAGTTTCATGCCCCATTCTGTACAATAATTATGAAGTTGATTAAGTTTTGTTTGTAATCCCAATTTTGTGTTTGACAACATAACTATGTCGTCAGCATATATAATAATACGATATTCGTGTTTCTTTCAACTTGTTTATAACAGGAGAATCATTGTTATCAATATAGTTTGAAATATCATTTATAAAGATATTAAACAGCGTTGGACTAAGCGAACTGCCTTGAAGAAGTCCTTGTTTGACCGGGACTGATCTTGTAAATCCATTATTTGACTTTCCACAAACCATCGCGTTTGTGTACATATCTTTTATAACCCGATAACAATAGCCATTGATACCTATATTGTATAGTTTCAGAAGTAAAGCGTCATGCCATATGCTATCAAATGCCTTTCTAAAGTCTAAAAAACAACAGTATAGTCTGCCATTTTTTTTTTTCTTATTTCACTGTCAATGATCTTTTTTAAAATGAATATCTGGTCTGTTGTTCTGTAGGATTTTCGAAATCCTGCCTGTTCTTTTATAAATAAATCTCTGCTTTTTCTATGTAATTTGTTATCCTATTGTTTAATATTTGACAGAAAGCATTACTCAGGCAGCAATTTAAAGTAATTCCACGATAATTGTTAGGATTTGTAGGATCGCCGCTTTTTAAATGGGCACACAAATGCC
>JADBJO010003083.1:172500-180000 GCA_016801955.1 Conus betulinus
CAAAAGTGGAGATTGATATTTAGGGCAGATATATTTATGCTAGCCTAATCCTTTGTTGGCTGAGATCTCACACATTATCTGAAAGTCAGAGGGCGAGTGTGTGAACTCGACAAGCCAGACTCTCAGCTACTTAACGACAGATCAGTTTCTATTTGTTATAGAAATGGGATCCTACCTACCCTGCTGCGCAGAAACACCACGGCCCAGCAATTGAGCAGCATGTCTCCACACAAGTGGATCAGTCACCAGCAACAAGAGAGAGATTAACTATCCTCTCCGACATCAGATAAGTTCTGATATTCCAAGTGGACTCCAGCTCAACTCATCCAGAACTTTCCCTCACTTAATGATGAAACAGTGACAACCAAAACTCAGCTTGAACGAAATGGTTTTCCATAGCTTTAAATATTTTGCCCTTGTGTAAACAAGTAAAGCAGATATGTGAAAGTGCACGTAACTTGTGTCAGTTCTTTGTTGTTCAATCAGTATTAACTGTTCGAACTTCTCTCTAATTCTGTCTGTCGAAGTTACAAGTACTTTTAACAGTACAAGCCTAATGAAACTTCTCTCTAGCCACTATTCAGTATTTTAACTGTCCCAATAAAAAAAAAATTCTTTCAATGACTAATACCGGAAAGTTGCTCCTTCCATCACTAGTAAGGGAGAGGGTGGAGGTGAAAATGTAACATAATTATCTTAGAGAAAATATTCCAAGTCCTTCTCCTAGAGGACACACCGACTGACTCCCAGCTCTCGTCCCATGTATATGCCAGTTATGTCTGGAGGTGTCTTCCCTGGCTAATCTCTGCTTTGAATGAACTCAGGACATGCTCCACTGTTTGCTTCGACATAGCCAACATGCAGACAGTTCAATTTTCACCATTTTAATAGGTATGAATTCGAGGGGCAAAACATCTCTCTCTCTCTCTCTCTCTCTCTCTCTCTCTCTCTCTCTCTCTCTCTCTCTCTCTCTCTCTCTCTCTCTCTCTCTCTCTCTCTCTCTCTCCTCCCACGCGCGCGCACCGAAGAAATACGAATATGTTCAATTTACTTCAGAGGATAAAGAAACAAAGTTTAATAGAAGTTCTTTGTTTGATTATCTAAACAAAAAGAGAGAAAAACAAACAAACAAACAAACTCAACATTGTGTAATTGCAAGAAGCTCAAATGACATCTAGCGATGCAGATATATAAGGAAAGCAATGTGCGGGGTCTTTTCATAACAAAGGTTTTAAAAGACGCATTTTGGTAGACTAATTACTTTTGAATAAGTACAGCAGATAATTTCAGCAGTTTTGGAGGTGCACCATAATAACAGTTTAAAACTTGCAAATGTTCACGCCCCAAACCGTTCAACAGAAAAAGTCTTTTAATTGCCTACAACAAAAGTTTAACGAGGTTAGTGAACGTAATTTTCCATTGCAAGTGATTTTAGCTGTGTGCTGAATGGCGATAGTGTAGCCACGAGCACCGTGATGATGCAGCAGTCACAGCGTTCAACAATGCGATACATTATCTACAGCTGACGACATATTAAGGGCGTTGCATAAGCAAGAGAAAGACTTCACGTGATCACAAGTCTGTCCATTTGTTGCTCGCCGTCTGAATTATTCTTTGTTGCCTGAAGAAATGTTAAGTTGCTGTGTTTCATATGATCATAGTAACTTCCCCAATTCAGATCACATCAGCACTCGCAAGAAACTGTAGAATGCAACGAAAGCAAATTCACACGTGGAACAGGCAGCTAGAAATTTTACTACATTCATTTAACTAGTGTTGAGTATGGTCAGATAATGAACAGTCTATTAGACGAATAATTGAATAGTTTTTATCAGATAAACATTCAAATTTGAATACCTTAGAAGTAGGCAAAAGGAAGTAGGAAATTGTTGTATCTAATATGGCACAGTTTCAGTGAATGGAAAATGACGAATACAAGTTGCATGTTGAACTGCGGGATATTGAAAACGCATCGTGAGCAGTTTTCAAATGAAAGTATCCCACTTAAATCAGGCGCTAGAATAGAACCAGACTGCTAAAGATAACAGTACAAGTGAGAGCTAGAACTAAGCGGGTAGCTGAAGATAAACTAACACCAAGTATTTCTGTAATCCATAAAAAGCAGCAGGAGAAAAGAAGGTTACACAAAGACACAGGACAGATAATCACAGACAAGATATGAATGTTGGAACAAGAAGAACTTATACAGTAAGTCAGCAGAAGCAGAAGAAACGCCCAATGCTTTCTTTGAAAACGAGAACTTCACGCATCTTGAAGAATATGAAGCTGCACAAATGGATGGTTTAGTCACAGTGGACGTAACAGCTAGTGCCAAACTATTGAAAGAAAACGGATCAGCCACTGGGAATGAAGAAAGAGAGAAACTATAGAATTGTGACAGTTTTTTTTTTCTAACAAAATAGTAACTGTTTTAACAAATTCCTTAAATGAATCATTTACAGAGGAGCGTTTTTCACACTCAGAATAGGCATTACAGCACTGTTGCCTAAAGGACAAATAATTCGAAAGGGGTTAGGTAAGGAACTAGAAGCCGATAACACAAACGATTTCAGATTTAAGATAATAGTAAAAGCACTAGTAGAAAGACTTAGTACCGTTCTTCAACAATCAGTCAGCGGAGACCTACTAGATTACATGAAAACAGAAGTATTGTAACAGTTATAAGAATCATCATTGATGTAATGAACTGCCTAAACCAAACTAACAAAAGTGGACATTTTTTTTGCTCACATTCGGTTTCCACAAAGCCTTCGACTCAATTTCAAAAGATCCGTCTTTGAACTTGTTGGCTTCGGGGCTGATTTTCAAACCTGAGTATTTGTATGCACGAATGGTTCAGTTAATTCTATTAGACATGGTGGATGAGTTCCAGAGTGATTAGACACATATGTGGAGTAAGTAGTAGTAGTAGTCACGCCTCCTTTTTCTGATCCCAAATAAACTCATTTGAGCAGTCCCAATTCTCCTGTTATCTTCTGCATGTATTGCCATCTAATCTCTTTAAAAACGCATGCGCTATGTTTTCATCTTTTTCTGCGATAGTAAAGGGAGATCCTGTCCTAGTCTTTGTATACCAATTTTCATGGCTTTTGTTTTCTATGTATCTAGTTTTAAGTCAGACTAACTTTCAAACCAAGACAAAATGTCCCGCGATCTATACTTGTATCTTTGTGTTTAAGAATTAATGATGTGTTCATGCAAACAATGTCATTATGAACAAGATATTCGGGCTTTAATTCCAACTATTGAGCTATTTTCAATTTTGATTATCAGCAGCTCCATAATTAAAGTGAACGTTAATGGGGAAAAGGGCAGCCCCTATTTGCTTTCCCTTTTGCTTTGTGGCCATTTCTGTTGATCCAAGTCCCTTGCTGTGTGCCTGGGTGGATCCTGCTATCTCCGTGATCTTGAGGTCTTCCTTGGCCACGTCCCCTGCCTCCTGAAATGTCAAACCTACTGGTCTTCAGCAGACAGTGGTTAGAACTCACAGCCGTGCGTCCTCAGTCCTCCAGCATGATTTGGAACCTTGCTTCTCCTTCTTGGTACTGCTCCAGAGTGGATGTCGCGAGTAGCTTTGTTTTCAATGCGGCATTAGAGCGCGTCAGTTAGGCCGGGTGGAACGCAGAGGCACTTCCTTATGTATTGGTTGATTTTGGCCCAACATTGATTCCACTGTGCTAATGATGATACTGTGCACCAGTACAGGCCAGAGGAGCTTCGGATCAGCATGAACGGCACACACCAGACTCGTTATCTGCCAGGGAGGCTGTACACGTTTCTTGTCCGCATGTTTTCTTCCGCCACTTGATTGATTGTGTGTGTTTCTTCTTCTCTTATTGTCTTCAAAGAATTCATCATACCATCTTCCATGTGTGTGTGTGTGTGTGTGTGTGTGTGTGTGTGTGTGTGTGTGTGTGAATTTGTTCTTGTGAGCGTATAAATTCGTAAACGTTCTTCCTTTCTGACTGAAATTCATACACTATGTCTAACAGTTTTATTTGAAAGAGCCCTGAAGTGATCTATTTCAAAATACAGCGTTCAAAAAAACGCCAACACCTCCAGCATCCTGTGTGCTTAACGGGCAGTAGGTCCGCTCTGAAAAAGCAAGCCAGCAAGCAAGCACGTGAGCGCGCGCGCATTCACACACACACACACACACACACACACACACACACACACACACACACACACACACACACACACACATCCTATATACCTTCTGTTGGAGCAGATTTGCTACTTGTGTTTAATTCATGTAGGTATCATGACTTCCATCTGAAACTCTCTCTCTCTCTCTCTCTCTCTCTCTCTCTCTCTCTCTCTCTCTCTCTCTCTCTCTCCAACCCATCCCTTTCATCTACACCCATTCACCTTCCACTTCGTCTATCGTTCTCCCCTCCAAGCACTCCAGATAGCCCAAGTCAGGGCGCTATCAGCGTCGTCCCCTCACTGACCTTTACCACAGCAAAACGTGTTTTATCCACTTCGCTCGCCGCCGTCACTCTCGGATGCACTTCAGCGGCTGAGTGATAAACACCCCCTCCCCTCCTCTTACCCCACCACCCGTCCCACCACCATCAACCTTATCACACCCCCTGTCCTCACCTTGACCCTGAGTCGCCTTGACCTTTACCCATCGAGGTCAGTAACAAACCCTCCTTCCCGCTCGTCCACTTTAAACATTCTCTCTTCCTCCCCTACTAACTTATCTTTCCTCCTCTCTTCACCATGTTCATTTCTCATCCTCCCTCTCCTCTCCTCCTCTGCATAGTCCCCCCCTACCTTCTTATATTCACTTTCTACTGCTTCCCTCCCATGCTCTCCACTCCCCCACCCACCTCAGTTCCCCCCCCCCCCCCCCACACCCCCCACTCCTTCCTTGCCACCCCTACCCCTTCCCCAAGGGTCCGTGACAGCTGTATCAGACGACAGATGAACGATGCTGTTGGCGCGAACATGAAGGGCGTTCGGCATCGGAGAAAAGTCTGGCAGAGGTGCGTGACCAGCCCTCTGTGGAAACGCCGCACCACCCCCCCCCCCCCCCCCCCCCTCCCCTCCATTTCTTATCATTTGACCCTACCCCCTCTCCTCACTCTCTCTTTATGCCAATGTTGACTTTATTTGACAAGAGACTTAATTTGAAGCTTTCTTTTCAATGTTGTTGTTGTTGTTTTGTTGTTGTTTGTTACATTTCTAGTCATTGTGCCTTCATTGTATTATTCATACAGTATTTCTCTTTTATTCTCTTTCATTGATTTCACTCAGTTATTACTTATTACTTGTTTATTCATTCATGCGTTTGCCATGAACAACCTCTGTTTCCATCTCTCCTTCCTTTTTACTATCGTGTCGTTCGCTCCCTGTAGTCAATCCAAGAGGACACATATCAATTATTAACTCTCAGCGCGTGTTCTATTCTCTCTTGAAACAGCTTAGATCTTTCTTTCTTTCTTTCTTGTCCCCCCCCCCTCTCTCTCTCTCTCTCTCTCTCTCTCTCTCTCTCTCTCTCTCTCTCTCTCTCTGACACATAACATTTCTCCAAAAGGTCGAAACGCGTTAAATCAGTATTGTAATCTCGTTTGTTCCATTTCTTCGGCAGCCCGGTAACTCAACCATTGTTCTTCTGACACAGATTTGTTGGGCGTCTTCATTCAGATATAGTGAAAGTCCTAGTTTAGAGGCCCAGTCGAGTCGATTTCACTTATTCGCGCTCTCACAAAGACTTGTATCTGTCAGAGCGCGAACCAGTGATCGTCAACTGAAAACGTGGGTCTCTGTTTGGCTTAGTTGTGTGCAGTACGTGCAAGTGAATCTTTTGGCTTCTGAGAATGGATCTGACTCGTTGGTGGAAGACTGTATTGTGGAGCAGCTTATGGCATTAGATGGTGATGAGGGTGTGTTCCTCTCTAGCATTACTAATGAAGGAACTTGTAATGTTATCGCGGAACTATTCCAGAACGCAAACAATCATTCAAACAAAAAACAACAAAATCGGCTCCGATATTGCAAGATGTTGTCAAGACCTAGGTACTTTTTCGGTTAAAAAGAAAATGGTTGATGTGCGCCCTGCACGAGGGTTATATGGTCCCAACAGGACATGAAATGGCGGAGCTCTAATGGCTTTCACACACATTTCTGAAGCAGAAAAAAAAAAATTATCACGATTGTCTCTGCCATCTGTAGATTTTTTTCGTGTTTTTGTATAGGAAGCTTACTGGAAAAGCACTATCCAGATATAAATCAGATCACCTACCCCTTGTGTTATGAATGGACAGACAGAGTAGCAGGATGTGTATTCATATTAATCAATGTGTTGAAGTCTGTAAAATTGTAGTGAATGTTGTTTGAGCAGAGATTATGCTCAGCCATTTTTGTCCTGAAAAGCAGCTCTGTTTTTTTTTTTTTTTTTTTTTTTGTGGAAAACATTTGGAGATGAGTATATGCGTCTGTTACTGTAATTTGATAATGCCATGAAACCGTCTTTTTCCGAACAGCTAAATGTCTTTCCATTCTAAGAAATTTTTTACATCTGTCTTTTCAAGGTCAATTATCAAACACAGTTTATCGGTTTTCCTTTAGGCTGATTAACTGGTTGCGGAGCCCAGCAGCTGAATCAGACAACAGCACAACATCAGCAGCACATAATAACAAAAATATATTTACAGGACCAGGGGGAAAAAAAGCCAGAACACCTAGTTCTTTGATTAAAAAAAAAAAAAAAAAAAAAAAACGATGACTTTACAGACATCTCTGTTGCAAGCCTAATGGGAAATCGAAATAATCAGAATAATTCTCTCAATTGTGGACAAAAGCCAACACCTGATCCTGAATACCACGTAAAACACGATAGAGAGCTACCTTTAACATCACTTTCCCTCCGAACTGCCCACCGTACATTTTCTATTACAAAAGGAAAAGCTGTCCTGAAGTCAGCAAATGTAACATGTAGTTTTGTTTTATAGCCAAAAGCTTACAAAACATTTCCACATAACGTTAAAAAAAAATGTGGTCAACTATTCTTACTCTGCTCTGCTCTGAAACATGTTTGTTCCTCAGCTATTTTCCGCTCTTGTTCTGCTCATTTTGTAAGTCTTTTGTTCAAAATATGAGTGCATATTTTGCTTAAAACAATACATCTAGTTGCAAAGTGAGACGACTACAGGCGGAAATCTAAACAAATCTTAATAAATGTTAGCGAACCGAAAAAAAAACAAAACAAAACAAAACAAAACAAAAAAACAAAAAACAAACAAACAAAAAAACTTGACAAATGAATCAGAAGACAAAACACTACGCGTTTCGACCTCTTATGTCTTCTTCAGGAAAGATACAAAACGATTAGGACAACGAAAAAATGAACGAGCAATCCCTTATCTTCAGTCACTTTCAGCGCAAGGGTAGGCGTTGAATGATTCAAGTTCATTTTCGTTGTCCTAATTGTCTTGCCTGAAGAAGACCTGTGAGGTCGAAACGCGTTGT
>JADBJO010003083.1:187500-197500 GCA_016801955.1 Conus betulinus
TCGGAGAAGTTGGTGGGACAGGCATCCTTTTCGCAATTGACATGTCACCCACTACAATCTTGAAGGAAAAAAAAATTACTTTAATCATTGTGCGAAGATTTCATACCAGCAAAACGAGCAAAAATATGGTTGATGTCTTAACAAAGCATGACACACGCTTCTCACCCCATGTATTACAGCTGACAAATTTGTCTTGCACATAGATCATTCAGACGTAGTCATTTACTTATGCTGCTCCTGACCCATAAATGTTCCAGAGGCATCTGAATTCGGCCACAGTTCATTTTGCCCATGACACTCAAGCATTAGGGGCAGAGCAGAAAGTACAGACAGTCTCCAATGTTTTTACTTTCAAGAACATTCTTTATTGTATTTCCTGTCTTCCTCTTTTGTCACAATCAACAACCGCATCAATAACAACGACATCAACATCAACAACGGCACCAATAACAACAACGACAACAACAACACTACTACTACTACCAGTAGTAGTAGTAGTAGTAGTAGTAGTAGTAGTAGTAGTACTACTACTACTACTACTACTACTACTATTGTGTTTTAACAAATCTTCTGTTTTTATTTCACAAAACAGCTCCACCAGACTAAACCAATGCTCGAAAGAAAAGTAAACCGAACATCAAAAACAAAAAAAGTAGTAATGCTAATGAGACTTCTTCAGCTGCTGTAAGAAGCCAGATGACAGTATAGCAGCAGACTCCGCAGAAACGCCTGTATAGAGCACAACACTGTGATGTCTCTGACCAGAAAGAAACATTACAGCATCATCCTCAGATTCCTCACCCTCACTCAACCACAGCGAAGTAATGTAAATATCTTAGCAACTCTGTGGTCAGAAATGCCCTGCACTCACGGTGACCTCGTGATCTCTCTCTCCTCTGCGTGTCTCCGCCTCATGGTGAATTGGTGTGGAGGGACTGTCAGTGTATGGATGTGGTGGGGCTAAGAGGAGCGGGACGCTCACTCACGCTGGCTCCGAGAGTAAGCGATTGGTGTGGTCATGTAGGGGCTTAGGAGGTAGTGTCCTGAGACTAAGGCATCAGAACAGGCACCACTGGACACCGGCAAAATGACTTGGCAGCCAGGGCAATGTCTCCTTTGATGAGTTGCCTCAGGACGACCTGACATTGACTTAAAACTACATGCTGCTCGTGCTTGGACTGAGGAAGGTGTGGCTATGCACGGGGAGCCGGGGTAAGCAGCGTGGTGTGGACTGCAGTAGGCGGCGTGGGAGTACCGCCACTGATGTAACATGGCAAACGAGACAGAACAACGAAAAGAAACAAATGAGAAAGAAGGACGTCTGCATCAAACTACTGCAGTTCCTGTGAGATGCTGGAGGATAGCACCAGCAGACTGAGCAGGAACTCCCTGCCATTGGGGATGATCTGGCTGGGGGGGATGATGAAGTGCCCCTCGCTGTAGTAGCGTGGTCTCAGCTCATAACAGTAGGCGTAGATTCCAGCCTTTTCCTGCAAGGCCCAGTCTTCAGCCGCACCCGACGCAGCGTCTGTCAACAGGTTTTCTTTTCTTGTCATTCTCCGTGACGATTAAAACAACACATAAAGCATGACAACGCCCCCTCTACGACTAATTCATCGAACAACAAACTCCCTGTCCTCTAAAAGAGCACACACACACACACACACACACACACACACACACACACACACACACACACACACACACACACACACACACACACACACACACGTTGATTATAAATATACCCACAAGTATACAGACACATTACAAACGACCATGCACGTAGAAATTCGTTTGCAAACTAACACAGCTTCAAACATGTATGATTTCTAGTACCCCATCAGCTCACATATACGCATTCAAGTTTCTTTGCACTCTCCGAACAAAAACAACACAGCCACACTCAAACCTTCTCCGATGTTAATATATTGTTCTCTCCACACACCGTCAACATGCTTTAGTGAATGGTGATGTGTGTGTTCTTATCTTTCTTTCTTACTCTCTGTTTGTCAGTCTGTCTTTCTTTCTGTTTGTCTGTCTGTCTTTCTTTCTGTCTGTCTGTCTTTCTTTCTTTCTTTAGTTTGTAGAGTTATTACATTTTCTGTTTGCAAAATGAAGAAAAGCCTGCCGTTGATGACACCAATGACAACAACGGCGACAATGATAATACCATCACCACCACTACCACCACTACCAACACCAACCATAACAGCAACAACAATAACACCACCAACAATAATAATAGTAATAATAATGATGATGATGATGATAACAATAATAATAACAATTATGATAAGAATAACAGATAACAATAACAGTCGCAAAAACAATAATAATAATTAATAATAATAATAATAATAATAATAATAATAATAAACACAACAAAAATAACAATACTGTTAATAATGATGATGACGACAATGATGATGATGATGATGATGATGATGATGATGATGATGATGATGATGATGATGATCTTATGATAAATCAACAACACAGTCTTACATCCCAACACTCCATAGGCAGTGCCCAGGTCATACACTTTCCCCTGGGAATCCAAGGCTTGCTTCATCTTCTGGCCCACACTGACCTGTAAGTGGTCATGGACAATGTCACAGGGGCATTGGTTAGGCTTCGTGGAAGCAGAACACGGCTATTTAGGGGCAAACACTCTGTATGTGAAGATGGTGGCCATTGTGAACAGGGCGGCCAGTGTTGTACTCTGTTATCGCTGGAG
This sequence comes from Conus betulinus, assembly GCA_016801955.1. Taxonomy (NCBI): domain Eukaryota; kingdom Metazoa; phylum Mollusca; class Gastropoda; order Neogastropoda; family Conidae; genus Conus; species Conus betulinus. The sequence continues at coordinate 190,241 of JADBJO010003083.1, forward strand.
AAAACTGGTGATACTGTCGGAGGTTTATGTGCAGTTCAAGAGGTTCTGATGATGTCTGTGTTCTAGAAGCTTTTAAAATAATCTCAGTCATCGAGTAAGCAGCAGCAGCAGAGGCATCACCATCATCATCATCGGCAGCAGCAGCAGCAATGGTAGATGTAGTAGTCGTAGTGGTAGTTCTTGTAACAGTAGTAGCAGCAGCAATAGTAAAAGGAGTATAGTATTAATAGCAGCAGCAGCAGCAGCAGCAGTAGTAGTAGTAGTAGTAGTAGTAGTAGTAGTAGTAGTAGTAGTAGTAGTAGTAGTAGTAGTTGTTTGTGTTGTTAAACTTAGTGCACGAAGCCTTCACGGGATAGCGATACCCGTTTTTCTTTTTTTTTTTTTTTTGCACTCAGATACACGTACCTCCAGTTTCTTCTTCTAAGGAAAATAACAGTGTCTTTTGTACTTTGCGCGTTCACATCAGTCCAGCCTGTTTAAGCCCACTGCCCTCTCTGGAAGCAGGGAGGCACACCTAGGCTCTTTTATTCGTACACAATGAACATGGTGAGCATGTCTGTGGCAATGCATAGAAATATCCAGTCCCTCTCCCAGACATCTATAAAGTGTAACGCGATATCCACTGCTGGTTTCTATTCTTTCTTTAATTTACTTGGGGGGCGGGGATGGGGGGGGGGGGGGGGGGGGGTCCTTAAATTTGTCTCCAAACCAGGAAGAATCGGGGGGGGGGGGGGGGGGGGGGGTTAGGAAGCGAAAGAGCCAGGTGAGGGTTCGTTTCACCGTGTCAGGGGCACATTATCTGCGCTGTAACAATCATTACCTGGTGCTGTTCCACCACGCCAAACGGTTTCAATTGGACCATTTCTTTCTGCCTGTGGTGAATTCGAATAAAAGATAGATGTGAAGAGATAGCAATAGTCTAAAAGGCAAAGCTGAATCTGGTATGCACACACCACATGCCAGCATAAATGCAGTTATGATCGCAACTAAGGCAGACAGAGAGACAAGGTTGCCATGAAATGTGTGTGTGTGTGTGTGTGTGTGTGTGTGTGTGTGTGTGTGTGTGTGTGTGTGTGTGTGTGTGTGTGTGTGTGTGTGTGTGTGTGTGTGTGTGTGAGACCGTTCGTCTGTCTGTCTGCCATCCGTGTGCGTGCGTCCCTGAATACTTCACTTTGCAATACGCTGAAGACGTTCTCTTTACAAAAGTCAAGCTGAGAATGTGAGAATTGTTCAGTGGGGATATTTAATTCCAGGCCAAACGACATGCAAGACACAGATAACACGAACCGGCAGGCAGCGAAATGGGACAAGCCGACTTAAGGGAACTAGCTGATCGGGATGTTCCCGAGAGCCTATCTCTGGGTGGCACGACAGGATGCGGATGTGGAGATAGACCACTCCATACAAGTAATAAACAGAGGCACTATTCTTCGCTTAACGTGGTCGCTTGGGCTATGAACAACGTGACTGGATTTGTTTGAAATGTTAAAGTGTTATTCCGGCGCGCGCGCGCACACGCACACACACACACACACACACACACACACACACACACACACACACACAAACACGCACGCACACACGTACGCACGCACACACACACACACACACACACACACACACACACACACACACACACACACACAGAGAGAGAGAGAGAGAGAGAGAGAGAGAGAGAGAGAGAGAGAGAGAGAGAGAGAGAGAGAGAGACGGAGACAGATACAAAGAGAGACAGGGACAGACAGAGATAGAGAGAAGTGGCCAGACAGACAGATAGTGGATAAATTGACAGATAATCTGATAAGTAGACAGGCAAACAGGCAGACAGACAGATAGATAGATAGATAGATAGATAGATAGATAGATAGATAGATAGATAGATAGAGATAGATTGATACAGATAGATTGATAGTTACATAAATATCACCCCCCTTAGTGTTTGCTAATGATACCATAAAGTAACACTCAGAAGCGCTCACAGTAGGTAGGGGTGGTGCTGGTCAGGGTTGGGGATGGGGTGAAGGCGGTAAACGGGTGGCATGGTCAGAGGCTGGCACATGTACAACAGCCTCTGTTCAAAGTGTCCCACTTTGACAAAACATGTGCACTCTAGCCTCTGTTCAAAGTGTCCCACTTACACCAATATGTGCTCTCTCTGCCCCTGTGTGCTCTATCCCAAAGAGAGTTCACTTTTCTTTTTGTGAACTGAAAAAAAAACAACAACAAAAATCTGAGCAAATTTTGATCATCTCAGAGAGAGAGAGAGAGAGAGAGAGAGAGAGAGAGAGAGAGGCGATACGACTGTTGCAATTCAAAAGGGAGACAAGAGAGGAGGCACTTTCGTGAAAGACGTCATAGTAATAATGACGACTCGCAAGCCTCCTTTTATTTATCGCTTTTAGATCTTTGTATTTTCGGTCAGTGTAGGGCTATTGTTGCTTTGTTTAAAACGTCTGGAAAGTGAATGTATGCCTAATCGTTCAGTATTGTTTTTTGGATCGATTGATAATGCGATTGGAATATTCCAGATTATGTTAGAATGTTCACTTGGTATCCGTAAGTCCAGTGCATTGCCGAAGGTTCGAGAATGTTGTAGAAGCTGACCGAATTACATTCGCATACGGTCGTCACGATTTCATTGGTTAAGCTTAGTTGTATGCAGAATATTCTAGAAAAGAATAATCGAGTATGTTCGAGTATATTCTTTAGATAACATAAAAAAATGAGAGCTGTGCGACAGACAGACAGACAGACAGAGAGAGAGAGAGAGAGAGATTTGTTGAAGAGATTTGTTGAAGAGTTCTAGTCTAGAAGTGTTCCGAGTCTTCACCGAGTTTGAGTCTAGTCGACGAGAAGCTGCCATTAGTAGAATATTCGCTGCTGCATGTACGATTGAGTTCCTGTACGGCTTATTGAACCTGAAGGTTAGTGGTGCATTTCGTCGTCTGCAAGTCGAACACCTACCACAGGATCTAAACGAACTCTTACAATTTAGAGTACTGCACTTACTTGTACTGAGGAAGTCAACGCTTTAGCGTGTAACAACGACACAAACAAACAAACCATCTATGAATGTTTGGCAACCAAACCAGCAAGACTCGTGTACATAAAATATCAGTCTGTTCAGACCAGAACCCAAATCACATTTATACAAACTGTCTCTCAGGATGCTCAGAAGAAAAAAAAAAAAAAAAAAAAAAAAAAAAAAAAACCAAACAAAAACCGCTGAAATAAAATCTTCAACGTTTCGGTCAGAGACCGTCTTCAGGAATGATGACAAATGAAAGACAAATAACTACGTCTCGGCAATGATGTATGTAAAAATATACGTAAACGCACGAATACGTGTTAAAAGGTGCTTGCGAGCGCGCACGTGTACGTGTGTGTGTGTGTGTGTGTGGTTGTGGCGATCAGCGTTGAAATGAATCCCCACTGGTGCTAACATGAGATGACTGCACGGCTCTGAGGTGCTCAGCAAAGCGTTCGTTGAGGGTACGATAAGCCTCCCCAACGTACAGCATTGAGCGGAGGCTGCGTACACCAAGCTGGTGGACTGGCAGGTGAAATGGGATTGGTCACTGAATTTTCCTTTTGAGCCATCCCGATTGATTGCATGGCAGTTTCCGGCCGAGGAGTTGGTGTTTGCAGTGAACTTTGTTCCTACCAGGTAGTCGCGAAGGTTTTTGTCTCTTCTGTAGGCGATGATGACACCCACAAGCGCCAACTTCCAAGCATGAGACTACCGCTTTCTTTTTCTCTATTTTTTTTCCTTTTCCCTCTATCTGCCTCTCTTCTTCCTTCCCCTCACACACACCACACACCTACACACACACACACACACACACACACACACACGCGTGTTCGTTTAAGTATATGTTTTTATACGTCATTACATATACGTATTTATTTCTCTTTCATTTAATGTCATCAACGCTGAAGACGATCTATGATCGAAACGTTAAAGATTGTATTTCTTTTTTTTTTTTTTCTTTTTCCCTACTTCCAAGTCTTCTGAGCATCCTCAAAGGTAGGTTGTATAGCTGACAGAAGATCGGCAGTGCAAAATCCTTTCTACAAGTCCTATTGATAGCAATGAATCAAGGGCGAACTGACCAGCTTGTCCAGGTTGTCTGGCACCAGGGAAGGCGCGTTGGAGGAGATGTAGCCCCAGGGGTAGAGCAGCAGCTGAGAGTAGGCGTGCACGGACAGGAAGCTGCGCACCCTGGGCTTCAGCTGGTTGAAGAGATGGCCACGTTCTGGGTCTCTGACTCCGAGAAAGGCGCTGGGCCTGGGTAGGTGTCGTCACGGCAGTTGAACGAGACCCCTGTGTCTGGGTGAACGTATCATCATCATCATCATCATCATCATCATCATCATCATCATCATCATCATCATCATCATCATAGTTACAATTAGAGTCATCATCGCCAGAATCACCATCGTCAGCAGTCACAACATCAGCATCAGCAATAGCACCAGTAGCTGAAATATAAGCTGTAACAGCAGCATCAAGAACAGTAGAGAGCAGCAGCGGCACCAACAGCAGCAGCAACCAGCAGCAGTAGCAGCACAGCAGCAGCAGCAGCACTTACTATAAATAGTTTCATAAGTCTTAATATCATCGTCATCATCATCATATCCTCCTCCTCCTCCTCCTCCTCCTCCTCCTCCTCCTCCTCTCTGACGATGATGATGATCATCATCATTATGATCATGATCATGATGATGACGATGATGATGGTTGACGTTAGTGTTCATGTCAACATCGCCATTATCAGCACCGCCATCCTGATCAGTCTGCCTTTGGAAGTCTCTCTAGTCAGAATACCGCATATCCAAGCAGCTTCTTGCAATAATAACTACTTCAACGCGGAGTAAGCCTAGCAAGGGTCTGCTTTTTGAAACTAAAAACTAAATCAACAGTTACATCCCCCTTCCCCGTCCCACACCTCCAACACCACTTCCCTTTATGCGCGCGCGCATACACACACACACACACACACACACACACACACACACACACACACACACACACACACACACACACACACACACACAAGTCCACCCCTATGAATTTGCTAATGCTGCATATGAATTTGCTAATGCTTTAGTATATTTCACGCTGTATTGTTGCTGGCCCAGACTAAATTATACGATTTTTTTGGTACACAGATGAATGTGGTCAAAAAAGTAACGTTTCCAATGTCACGCCTTCTTGAATGCTGTGACGAATAAAAAATAAAAAAAAAAAAATAAGAAAACAATCAAATGATGCAGACATGAGAAGGAATCAGAAACAGTGGAATCTGGAGGGATTCTCTGTGTCATTTATTTGGAATTATTGGGGCCAAGAGATAAGTGACACATACTTCCGAAGTCTACATCGTAGTTTCGATTCAGATCCACACCGCTGCACTGGTTGCTGATGAACTTCCGGTTCTTCCGCCACATTCTGTCCTGTAATCACAGCAAGTATCAGACAGACAGGTTCTTCGTTGATGAAAGAAAGAAGGCCCAGAAGTATATATGATTTAAATTGTCAGTCTCATCTTCTACGATAAGATGATGATGATGATAATGATGATGATGATGATGATGATGATGATGATGATGATGATGATGATGATGATGATGATGATGATGATGATGATGATGATGATGATATACGCAAGGCTGGTTACATCGGCTTCCGTGATAAAGCAGTGACATCCACATGACTCGAATTAAATGCGACTTGCAGAGACAATTTATTTCATGTACAGTAGTTGTCATTCAACAGCAAGACATCATTTAAGTTGACAAGTTTGTCTACCTCGGCAGTGTGGTCAGCAAAGACGGAGGTACAGATGAGGATATCAAGAGCCGCATCAATAAAGCCAGGCACATCTTTATTACGCTACAACCTATCTGGAATTCGCGAGCCACAACAAGATCAGAATCTTCAACTCAAATGTGAAATCTGTCCTTCTATATGATTCTGAAACGTGGCGAACAACAAAGACAAACACCCACAAACTCCAAACATTTATCAACAGATGTCTGCGAAACATTGTGAACATCAGATGGCCAGATGTTACTGCCAATACAGAACTGTGGAACAAGACTAAGCAAGTTCCAATAGAATCAGAAAATCAGAAAACGGAAGAGGGTATGGATTGGCCACACCCTCAGAAAGTCTCCATCCAACATCGCAAGACAAGCCCTTGAATGGAAACCTCAGGGCAAGAGAAAAGTGGGAAGACCAAGGCAGACATGGCGAAGGAGTACCGACGCAGAAGTGAAGGCCGCCGGAATGACGTGGGCGGAGCTGAGGAGGATCTCCCGAAACCGTGTCCGCTGGAAGAGTGTGATTGCGGCCCTATGTTCCCCAGGGAATTCAGAGGACTAAGTCAAGTAGGTCACATACTGAGTAGAAACATTTGGAAAAAGAAGAACCCTCTCCCATCAATAAGAAAACAGCAGCAGCAGCAGCAGCAGCAACAACAACAGCCGACTGCTTGCCCACATACCTGACTTTGAGCACTACAAGCGGTGGGAGTTCGGGGTGGGTGCATTCGTTTATTTCAACCCAGGGAGAATCACAATCTTTTCATCGAGGAAGAGCTTGTAATTTGTGGTCGAACTTCGCTGTATTCGCTGTATTATGTGTTCCCGCTGTTTCTGTTTAGTAATGCGAAGGACACAATCACCCATATGGCTGGTCCTTGGAGCGACGTCACCATCCTGTTCAAAGTGTTAAGGCAACAGGGACAGGGCCTGACATGGCCCAGCGGATAAAGGGTTCAACGCACCGTTTTCTGATCTTGAGTTCAATTCCCTGCTTCAAACAAGACGCTTCGTGAAGTCAAGATCTGTGCAAACTGCTGCTCTCTGCAGCTCCGATAAACCGAGGTGACTCGCATTGAACGGACACATTAAAACAACCACAGAAAAAAAAAGAGAAGAGAAGAACACAGAAACAAAACAATAACGTGCACGTACGTTAAACCTTTTTCCTAACCGTCGTAGACATGTAAGCTGCCGTATGCCAGTGGAATGGAACACACACACACACACACACACACACACACACACACACACACACACACACACACACACACACCACACACACATCACCATCACTACACTACACACACAACACCACACACCACACTACACCCATTACACCACACACTAAAAACCAGTCAATGATCAGCACATCCACCCTGGATGAAGTATGGGCTTAAATGCTTCCAGACATCGTTTGTCTTTTCGGGAAAT
>JADBJO010003083.1:202500-215000 GCA_016801955.1 Conus betulinus
GTCCCCCCTTGTCTAAAAGGGATGTACAGCTAGTGGACAATAAGTGTTAGTCTCTCTCTCTCTCTCTCTCTCTCTCTCTCTCTCTCTCTCTCTCTCTCTCTCTCTCTCTCTCTCTCTCTCTCTCTCTCTCTCTCTCTCTCTTGTTGTTTCTGTTTTTTTTGTTTTGTTTTTGCTTTTGTTTTTTTTTTTTAAAGTCTGTTCTTTTGTAAGTAATCAAATTTTTGAAAACTCTTGCCTTGCCAATATCTTAACACACGGTACAGAAATTGATTATGGCGCCTAGTTGAAATGTAAATGTTTGCCTGTTAAAATATGTGGTGTGAATCGTATGCTAATGTGAAGTGAAATGCTAAAAATCTTTGTAAAATTTTCTGTTTTTGCAAGGAGAAAAATGAATTAAAAAAAAAAAACGGTTTGAAAGACTGGGGCAGCGAAACCGCTCCTGCTGCCACTTACAGTGCTGTGAATGCTGGAGAATGAGGGCTCTTTTGCGCTTTATTCAGTCATCAGTTCCAGGGGTATGGGCCTTTATCATATGACTGTGGTTACAGTGAGAAACACACGCCCCAAACAAACGGTACAAATGTAAAAAAAAAAAAAAAAAAAAAAAAAAAGAAAAAAAAAAAAAAAAAAGGGAAACTAGACAACGACATTAAACTAGAAAGCGATAGTGTGCTGGCAAAATGTGTTTCTACCTGTGACGCAAAGCACTTCTGTGTAAAACAAAACAAATTAAAGAATATACCTGCTCAAAAAGAGTAATAACAAACTGTCAACCCCACACGCCGTAGATCTTGGAGGAGAATATTGAACATTAGATTTAGTAAAAAGGTGTGGTTTAGGCCAAGAATGGCAACAAAAGAAGTACGATTACGTGAGTTGCAATGGAAACTGTTACATAATATTTATCCCACAAATATTCTGCTACAAAAAATGGGTGTATGTCAGTCTGTTTATTGTCCAGTCACTATAGATACCATTGAACACTTTTTCTTTGGATGACGATTTTGGTTAGAAATTGAAAATATACTTTCTCAAAGGTAGGCATGAAATTACATTTGCCCCTAACAGACGTGCTGTTTGGGCTATATGAAAACTGATCTTCATATGTTTGCATCAACGAAATTTTGATAGTGTAAAATGTAATGCAAGATTGAAAAGACAAAGTCATCGATACCATATGAAGTGATATTAGACCAAGAGGCACTGTTTAGGAAATTATTTCACACACACACACACACACACACACACACACACACACACACACACACACACACACACACACACACACACACAAGCATAAATATCGCACCGCTCCAACTCTCCTTTTGACACAAACAATAGCAGACACTGCATAAAGCAGGCAACCACACACGATTTTGTGCTTAAGTGCAGTTGTGTTATATGTGTCCTTTTATGTAAGAAATAAGTCATGTTCATTACTACTTCGCAATGTTCACAACGGCATTGTGTTTTACAAATACTATTGCACACACACACACACACACACACACACACACACACACACACACACACACACACACACACACACACACACACACACACGTTACACACACACACACACACACACACACACACACACACACACACACACACACACACACACACACACACACACACACACACACACACACACACACACACACACACACACACACACACACACACACACACACACACACACACACACACATACACGCACACACACAATGTTCCTACCTCATCCATTGCATAAATCAGAGAGGCAGTGACAATCCATTCACGTGCGTGCGCGAGACCTTCGATAAAGATGACTGGCTTGTTGGCGTTACCATTAGCGTCAGCAGCAGTACCAATCTGTGGCAAATAATTAATCATTAAAAAAAAGAAAAAAAAACAACTTTTTGAATAGTCAGTCAATCAGATCGTCAGTAATGTACTTTAGGCGGTGACTCCGTCAAATAAATCGATAAATTGATTAAACAATTAGTAACTCATACAGTGAATCAAACTTTTGGTCAAGTACCTCACTTTCAAATTAATTCACTAAGCAGCCAAGTAATTAACCAATCAGCCCCACCATCCAGTTCACTAATCGATCAATAGATCATTCATACAATCAACCAGTCAGTAAATCAATTACACAAGCAGACACCCAATCACAATTAAATATGTGAGCAGTCTGACTAACCAAGCAAGCAAACAGCCAATCGATCTATTAATCAATAAACTGATGTATTTGTCAATAAGACGGTCAGTTCTCAGAAACTGACGATAACATTTCTAAAAGTGAAGACATCAACATTTAAGATAATGAAACAGTAAATAAGACGACGACAATGATGATGATGACGACGACGACGACGACAATGATGGTCACGATGATGATGACGACGACGACGACGACTATGATGATGATGATGATGATGATGATGATGATGATGGTGGTGGTGGTGGTGGTTGTGATAAAAACAGTGTGGAAGAAGTGGACGGAAGTCCTGCTCCTTGGCCCCATTGAAGGCACAGCTGAAAGGTGCATGCTGTTCGGGAGCCTCTGCGCAGACTTACTCGCCTGAGAACATTGTCTTCTTGTCCACGCACATTTAGCATCGTACGCACCTGCAGAGAGACCTAAACATGGAATCCGGTAACCCGAGTAAGCAACTCGCAATAAAGATCTGTCCACCTTTCTCCGTCCTCTACCTCATCATCGTCAGAAAAAAAAAGACTGTCGGACTGACTTGGTGACCTCCTACTGTATGGGACAGCGACAGGGACGAAACTGCGCGCAGCTGTAAATACATGAAGGAGGAACTGGTGTTTTAGCATGAATGCATACGTGCGCCAAGGGAAGTTATCCAGTAAGAGGTCCTCTTCAAAACTTTCTAAGATTATTTCCCTTTGAAAAATAGCTTCTTCCTCTCGCATTGTAACGTCGTCGCATCCGCTTCCACCATCAACTGACGGGTCTAATTTGTGAGTTCATTTAGGATCTATTGAGAACATTGAGGATTTGCTTTCTATTAAACTTACTTTGTTCCTTGATGTTAAGAAAACACCCATGTGTGGAGGAGAACGGCGGTGCCTCCGTCATGTCCTGCCTCTGTCTTCGAAGAGTTTGTTGCCCTTGATGTTAAGAAAACACACCGGAGAAAATCATGTGTGGAGGCGAGTGAACGGCGGTGCCTCCGTCATGGAGTCCTGGCCTCTGTCTTCGAAATGAGTTGCCTGGAAGTAATGCCACTGAGGCGGCACGGAAGATGAAAACAAACAACAAACAGCCTAATACATGAACAAAATGAAGATAAATATGAGGAAATTAAAATATGACTAGACAACATTAGAAAACGAACAAACAAACAAAAAAAACAAAATAACAATAACAACAACAAGAACAACAACAGTCCCAATCAAAAGAGCGCTCGGGAGAACGCGGACCTGGAAAAAGAACGACTAGAAATGGATCCGCACCTTAAATGAGTTCACGAACGACAACTGTAGTTTTTTCCCTCGGGGGTGCACATGAGGGGGATGTTAGTTGGCATGGACTAGAAGAGTTACTTCCCATTCATTTTCTTTCAAAGCGTATGGAAAATACGAAATGTCAACACTTGCATCTCTAAAAATATTTGAACATTCTATGAAAGCATATTTTAGCGTAAGTAGTTATAAATTCGTCACAGTAACTTCGCAATGTTCTTAGTTATCAACTCGTTGCAGTAACTTGACAGTGTTATTATCCAGTGGAAAAGTGATTTGTAATAATCTTTCTGCATAGATCTTGACTCCATCAGTGATGAGCATACGTACGATGGATACCGCGCCAATATGTAAAGGTTTTATCAGCCGCTATGGCTCAGTGGTAAGCGTCGCGAGTTCCCCGCTCGGAAGCCCAGGATTCGATTCCCATCACAGCCATTTATATGTGTGGATTTTCGGCCCACAGCCGGCCTCTGATGGAAGCTGAGTTTGCTGTGGGCTCGACTGGGAAGACTGGGATCACACGGTCGAGTTTCGTCCTCTAAATCCATGTGTCTCTGACAGTGTTGCTCAAATTTTCTGCCCAACTCTGCAGGTGTCTGTATCTCGTGGTATTGCTTGACGACGAGATTCATTATGAAAGTAAGCGTTGAATGCAACCCTATCATGCAGTCTCAGACCAGAATGGATCCCCATAGCATTGTTTTCATCGTCTTCATCGCAGTATATAAAAGTCTCAGTTTGCCAGCCCCTTCATATCTTGGTGTCATAGTGACCTCAGTTTAAACATCTTCCGTTGATGGGTTCCTGTTGAGATCAAGTTTATGGAGACTGTCGCTGGATTGACGTGGTCGCGCCTTCTGGAGGCGGACGTTCAATCACGCTGGTTGGGCAATTAATGTCGTCAGTAGAGGGCGTAGCAGGTGTGTCCTGCGTGTGTGTTGGCTCAGAACAGGCGCCACTGAACAAGCGGAGTGACTAGGCAGTGTCTCCTCTAGTGGGGTGCCCCTTGACGGCTTGACACTGTGTCTCCCTGTCGATTGCTGACTGTGGATGGTGAGCTAGAATGAGTGGCGCTGGGATAATGACACTGGAGTGGCACGGATTAGTGAGACAGATTAAAAAAGAAAATAAAAAAAATAATGAATAATGGGCTTAATGTAAGTCGACTGCTACTCTTTCAACCAAGTTTGGTTAAAATCAGTACAGAAGGGCTTTCCCCTATCATCATACTGAACACATTCTAGGCCTGCCATTTAATGTGGAGTGGCATCACAGAACCTCACCACAATGTAGTGGGTGGGGCTGGTTTATGCTGCATTGCATGTTTCCACCAGGTGTCGGTCAACTCAGTCCTGTAGTTTTGACGTAATCTTGCTGACAGGCAAACAGACATATAAAGCAACGGACATGGTGGGAAGATACGGATCCTCAGCGAAAGTACTCACAGCCCAGCTGAGTCTGCGTCACACCGTGCAGAAAGGCAAACCGACGTGTGTGAAAGCTATATCCTGTTCCTCAGTACTTTGTCCGTGCGCAGGATAACAATTTGAGGACTGTTGGAGAAAACAATAACCAAAGAAAGATGGAACCAACAGCTGAACGAATCAGTAGTGGGTGGAAACAAGTGCAGGCCAGCAGTTCCTCCGTCATGAAAAGCATGACTTGGCAAAGTGTGAGGGAAAAAAATATGGAGGGGTAGGAGGGAGAAGGAAAACAGAGACGCGAAAGACAGCCCAAGAATGGATATCTAACAGTTCACTGGCAGCCAAAAGGACCATGGAAGTCTGGTGTGAAAACAGAAGCATTGATACTGCCTGTCCGGAGTCGACGTGCGTCTCCTGATTGGTATTAATCAGCGGGAGGAAAGGTGGAACTCACTGCCACAGAATGATAATCATCATCAACGTTATCACGATGATGATGATGATGATGATGATGATGATGATGATGATGATGATGATGATGATGCATTTTCAAAGTTTGCCTCCAGGTAATAAAAGGGCCAAATATTTTCTGCTTTGTTCTGTCCATCTCTTATTTCACTGCCAGATGTTAACACTATTAAGACGGTTAAGGTGGTAATAATGATGATGGTGATGATGATGATGATGATGATGATGATGATGATGATGATGATGATGATGATGATGATGACTATGACGATGACGATGACGATGACGATAACGTTGATGACGATGATGATAATAATGATGATGATGATGATGATGATGATGATGATGATGATGATGATGATGATGATAATGATGCATTTCAAAAGTTTGCCTCCAGGTAATAAAAGGGCCAAATATTTTTCTGCTTGTTCTGTCCATCTCTTATTTCACTGCCAGATGTTAACACTATTAAGACGGTTAAGGTGGTAATAATGATGATGATGATGATGATGATGATGATGATGATGATGATGATGGTGGTGATCATCATCATCATCATCATCATCATCATCATCATCATCATCATGACGATGATGATGATGATGATGATGATGATGATGATGATGATGATGATGATGATGATGACGACGACGATAACGTTGATGACGATGATGATGATAATGATGATGATGATGATGATGATGATGATGATGATGATGCATTTTCAAAGGTTTGCCTCCAGGTAATAAAAGGGCCAAATATTTTCTGCTTTGTTCTGTCCATCTCTTATTTTCACTGCCAGATGTTAACTCTATTAAGACGATTAAGGTGGTAATGATGATGATGATGATGATGATGATGATGATGATGATGATGATGATGATGATGATGATGATGATGATGATGATGATGATGATGATGATGCATTTTCAAAAGTTTGCCTCAAGGTAATAAAAGGGCCAAATATTTTCTGGTTTGTTATGTCCACCTCTTATTTCACTGCCAGATGTTAACTCTGTTAAATGATTAAGGTGGTAATGATGATGATGATGATGATGATGATGATGATGATGATGATGATGATGATGATGATGATGATGATGACGACGACTATGACGATGACGATGACGATAACGAAGAGACGACGACGACGACGACGACGACGACGATGATGATGATGATGATGATGATGATGATGATGATGATGACGATGACAACGAAGATGACGAGGAGGAGGAGGAAGGACGAAAGGAGCACCTCCATGTAGTACACGGGCCATCTGTTTTGCTCGGTGGTCCTGTTCAGCTGTTTCCTCACGGCCAGATCTGGGTAGGAGGCTGCAAAATTGGCCATGATGTCGTTGACCTGAAACACAGCGCAAAACTGGCCATGATGTCGTTGACCTGAAACACACAGCGCAAAACTGGCCATGATGTCGTTGACCTGAAACACACAGCGCAAAATTGGCCATGATGTCGTTGACCTGAAACACAGCGCAAAATTGGCCATGATGTCGTTGACCTGAAACACAGCGCAAAATTGGCCATGATGTCGTTGACTTGAAACACACAGCGCAAAATTGGCCATGATGTCGTTGACTTGAAACACACAGCGCAAAACTGGCCATGATGTCGTTGACCTGAAAAACACACAGCGTCACTCTCTGTCCACTCCACATGGCCAGCAACCTCAGCTTGTCTCCTGCACCTGTGGATTTCACCTGTGGATTTCACAGTTGCTGTCTTTGCACGCTTGTCACTTTAGCATTTCTGAAGCCATTCTTTCGCTCTTTACGCAAAAGCAGCTGTCTTTCCCCGTCTTCCTCTCCCCCCTCGCGCACTTGTTCCCACCTGGTCGCACACACACACACACACACACACACACACACACACACACACACACACACACACACACACACACACACACACACACACACGTTCCTATCTCTCCAACCCCGTCCCTTCGTCCCCCACCCCCCCCCACCCACACTTTGCCTTATACCTGCTTCGGATATGAACATCGTCAGCGTCAGCAGAGGTAGGGTAGAAATGTGTGCTGTTCATGCCACAGAAGCACAGAAAGGATTGACGCACACTGTGTTGTAAAAACTAGGCAAATCGATAAAGTAGAATTCCAGGAATCAAAATTTTAACAGTGTTGTGAAATATTATAAAAACACAGTTATGTTTAACAAAATGCGGAATGTAAACAAATATATGAAATGCAAACTCTAGACTACGTTACAGAGCAGAAACTCTAGACTACGTCACAGAGCAGAAACTCTAGACTACGTCACAGAGCAGAAACTCTAGGCTATCGTTACAGAGCAGAGAAACTCTAGACTACGTCACAGAGCAAAACTCTAGACTACGTCACAGAGCGGCATCTGTGACTTTACAATGGAAAGGGGCATGCATCCAAATTACTAAGACAGCAAAAGCCAGTGGGGTATGCTTGAAAGCAAAAATTCATCTTTCAGATTGGCGAGTTGGAATAGAAACGATTTCTTAGATTATAAGTATGCCTGTCTGTCTGTCTGCCTTTCTATCTGTATGCGTGTATGCGTGCATACACTTATGTTTGCACGTATGCATGTATGCATGTATTATTATGTATGTTGTATGTATGTATGTATGTATGTATGTATGTATGTACGTACGTACGTACGTACGTACGTACGTACGTATGTTTGTATGTGTCTATCCATCTATCTGCCTGTCTGTCTGTCTATCTGTCGGTCGGTCTGTCTCTCTAGCTGTCTGACTCTATGGCTGTCTTTCTGTCTGTCTATGTCTACCTGCCACCTAACTACCTGTCTAGCTGTCTGTCTGTCTGTCTGTCTGTCTGTCTGTCTGTCGCCCATCTATTTATGCAAGATAGTGATCGACCCACGTCAAAGCGACTTGTTATTGAATTATCGTGGCATGCTTTTTTCCTCATGGCATGCTTTTCATATACCTTACTCCTCCCCCCTACCTATCTCCACCCTCCCCCCCCCCCCCTCTCTCTCTCTCTCTCTCTCCTCTCTCTCTCTCTCTCTGAAAACAGCAATAATTCACCACTATTCATTATTTCTGTTGTTCTGCCGCCACATCTCTCCCCACCATTACCACCACCACCACCACCACCACCACCACCACCACCACCTCTTAACACTGGTGAATTCACAGTGCCATACCCACTATCGTGGATGATGACAATCCTACCTCAGTCACCGTGTGGTAGACATCGTGTGGAGGAGAGAAGCGGCCGTTCCTCAGAAAAAGATCCGCGGTGACGTAGCTTGTTGGCCATGTTTTCTCTCACCTCTGCCTCGATCTCACTGAAAATGAAGTCTGCTGTAATGATTCTACTAATTTCCGACTTTGTTTAGATTTGCTGTCAAATGATTCATTCCGTGTTGCCAAAGTATCCTGCTAAGCTGAAGACAGAAATACACTTTGATAACATTCATGTGTTTTAGCTTAAAATTCTTTATCATCAGTGGTTCTACTCCCTTCATGATGACTGAACTGCATAGAGGTCGATCTAATTGTCGATACGCCATGATGACGTTTTGAGGAGTGAAAGAAGTATTAAAGATGCATGAGTGAGATGTTGAACTATATTTCTACTCTGACAGCACAAAACTAAATGGAATATCAGGATGAGCAGTAGGCAGACATTTGGAACACCACGCTAATATTCTTAAACGACGAAAGCTTCAAGATCAACAAGAAAAGTTTGTATTCAACGGAAAAACTGGCATTCACATCGCCAGAGTCCTGAGAGTTCAGGTACAAATCAACGTTGAGACAATCAGTAGGTATGAACGTTCAACTATACTGCAAAACAACGTTGAGACAACCGAACTAAACGTTCTGCTGGGCAGCAGAAATTGATTTTGACATGGGTAGTGAGAATGAATGTTGAGATGGACAACAGAACCAACGTTGAGATGGACAACAGTAATGAACTTTGAAATGGACAACAGGAATGAACTTTACGATGAACAACAGAAATGATTGTCGAGATGGACAACAGGATTGACGTTGAGATGGACAATAGGAATGAACGTTGAGATGGACATTAGGAACGAACGTTGAGATACACAACCGGAATGAGTTGAGATGGACAACCGGAATGAAGTTGAGATGGACAACAGGAATGAACGTTGAGATAGACAACCGGAATGAACGTTGAGATAGACAACAGGATTGGCGTTGGGGTGGACAACAGGAGTGATTCTCGAGATGCATAAAGGAATAATGTTGAGATGCACAACAGGAATGACGCTGAGATGCACAACAGGAATGACGCTGAGATGCACAACAGGAATGACGTTGAGATGCACAACACAGGAATGACGCTGAGATGCACAACAGGAATGACGCTGAGATGCACAACAGGAATGACGCTGAGATGCACAACAGGAATGACGTTGAGATGCACAAGAGGAATGACATTGAGATGCACGAGAGGAATGAACGTTCAAAAGAACAGCAGGAATGAAGGTCGGGTTTTGGCAGTTGGAATCAAAGTGTAGATGAGCAGTTGGCATGAGCGTTGAGATGAGTAGCTGGAGCTGACGTCCAGACAGGAGCTATTAATTAATGAACGTTAAGACAGGCGAAATGAATGAACGCTGAGATAAATAGTAGTAAACACATACTTTGAGATAAGAAGTACAAATGAACATTATGAAAGGTAGTAGGAATGAACATTCAGAGAGGCATTGGGAATGAGCTGTGAAAAAGTCAGCGGAAATGAACGTTGAACTAGGCCGGAAGAACGGATATGGAAGCAGAGGCAGCAGGAATGAGCGTAGAGATGCGCAGTTGGAATGACCGTGAAGACAGTAGGAACAAAATGGACAATAAGAATAACTGTTGACACATAGGCAGTGGAACACTGAGATGAATAGTAAGAATGAACACTGAGACGAAAGCAGTAGAAATGAACTTTGGTGGCAGTAAGAATGGACATTGAGATATTAGAGGCAGTAGGAATAAGCGTTGAAATGAGCAGTAAGAGTGAACATTCAGACAGACAGACAGTAGAAGGAAAGTCTGAATGGGCTGTGGAACTGAACGGCCAGGTGGACAGTGACATTGTTCGCCGCATTCACCTGGCCCACAGTGGCATTGTGAAGTTCCAAGAACCGTGCCATCAGGCGCTAAACGGCCACAACCAGAAACATTTGGTAAGCGCAGAACTGGTCGAACATGACACTACCACTGCCACAGTGGCAATTAGCGGCCAAAGAAGAGGGATATTGACCACACTTCACGCCATCCGAAAGACTGCAACATTCAGATCAGGAATGAACTGAGGTACCAAACATTAATACTGCCAGCCCAAGAATGGACGAAATAGTCTGGAGTCTGACATATGAAGGGTATAAGAATCTACTTTCATTTACTTTCACTTTGCTGCAAAACTGAGGTGCAGCGTATCCTGTTGCCAAACTGACGGTCTTCACCACATGTAGCACCGCACTGGGGTTTTCATTGTCATCAATGACAATATCATACAAGTATCCGGCGTCGCCATATTCTTCCACTGTCAAACAGCAAGGTGTTCTATAGCCAATAGAATTCGCTCAGACCCATCCCTGCCAGTATCTTTGTCCTACAGAACACAGGGCGTGTTTCTGGCTACGTCGTCTTTCTGCAGCTCCTTATGTGGCCACACGCCATAGGTAGGATTTCGCACCAAACCACTCTATAAACCATGTAAGCGTTTTGAGGCGGAGCACAAATCTGAACGAGGATTTGGTATTAAACTGATCACGGATCAAATGAACAGTCGCCACCGATCATTTCACTTGTTTTAGAGATCTCTCTCCAATGATATCATTCACAAACTAGACATACAGGAGCTGCCCTTTACCTGACGTCACATTTTGGGAATTTGCACGCACTCGTGATCCTGCCTTTGCTCCAGGTGGTCTAGCCCAAACACTCTTATTCCTTCCTGTTCATCTTTCTGCTGGAAATCACTGGAGTTGTACTTTGACAGGCACATTGAGGAAAAAGAAGGAGAACAAACTTTCAAACACGATAAGAATTCTCGAAACAATGTGATTGCGCTTGTCTGTAAATATTCGATTCTTCAAGCAAGGCCTTGGTGCTTTGATTGTTAGTATGCACCCTGTCAGCCTCTTGTTCAGTCGCCATCTTGGCCAGACTAGGCTGAAGTTTGAAGTGGATTGCCGTTTTTCTCTCACCACCTCTGCTTTCAGTGTAATTCCATAATGCCTGCTGCGTGTAGCTTGCTGCCAACAGAGACGAGTATGCTGACAGTTCCATAGGAATGCTGATGATTATGATGGTGAATAAGACGATTATTTTAAAGTGAAAATGTAAATGATAGGAAGCTTTGATATCGACCATTACAGGTACTCACCAGAAATGTTGAAAGAAGAAGGCGCATGATGACCTAAGACGTTGAACACTAAGCTTGGCAATGCAGTGCCATCACAGTGTGTGCATGAACAGCAAACAGAGGTTTTGAACTGCTTGATGAGGCATAACCTCACTGAGGATTCAACAAAAGAAGTGAGCAGAGATGTTGAACCGTATTCTGACAAACACCATGTTACTGACATACTGTAAACTATACCTATAACCCAGAGTTCACCGAAGCATTAAAACAGACAGTAAGTAGAGGTACTGATCGATAATGTGATATTCACAGGGTCACAGAAACGATAAGGTGCGAATTGAAGAGGTATTTAACAATATCCTGACGACCAAGAATTACCGAAGCATCATCATCGGCAGTGAACTGAGATACTGAACAGTAATGTGAGAACATCTGACGGTCCCTGAGGCTTTAGGATGGACAGCGAACAGAGATATCCAACAATATTTCACACATCCGAAATGTCATTGAACCATACAAACTGGGAACAGAGATCACTGACCACCGCAGACTTGTTTGATTAAAGATAGAGATCGAGCTGAACTAATGACTATTATTTTTTTTTTTTTTTTTTTTTTCCTTTTTTCTACCCCAACCTCTGCGCCACCTCAGAGGCAGTGCACACACGCCGCTCATTCCCCATCCACAGTCACAGCCCGGTCAACCCCGCCGCAGCCCCGGCACTGACAATGCACAGGGAGCAGTCAATGTCAAGTCGTC
>JADBJO010003083.1:217500-242500 GCA_016801955.1 Conus betulinus
GGAATTAAAGTAGAGACCAGAAAAAGCAAAAAATTAGGGGTAGTTTAAGACATTTAGAAAGACGGCTGAATTCAAATGAGAAATAGTATATTGAAGTAATGCACGTGGACGTTAGCAGCAGTCCATACAGGTATATGAGATATATAAGTTTTGATAGTGTTTGTGAGTCTGGAACACAGACAATAAGCTGTGAGTTCCTTCACTCCCTGTCTGCAACATTCAGTCCATCAGGAAAGATTGTTCGCGATTTGTAGCACCAGTACTTTTCTCTTCGTTTGCGGCAGGTTTCATCCGTTTTTCGGATCTGTTCGATCGCAGTACATGTCAGGTGTTCAATCGTGTGTTCAGGACTGTTGAAATGTCTTGCTACTAGTGTTTGTTTTTTTTTGGTGTTAATGTCTGTTCCGTACTTGTTAAATCTCTGCTGTTTGACAGTTTCCCCTACATACTGCATATTGTGACATTTAAGACAATCAATGAGATAAATCATCATGTTTGATGACTGACAAGTGAGATAATCATTGATAGTGAACTGTTGTTTGGTACGAACACTTGTAAAAGTGTATGTCTGTAGGAGATTATTTTTACATGATGATGCATTTTCTGCCTCTCTCTTTTACAATGAAAGCTGCCATGTGTGGCCTGACCTGACTGGTGCTGGGGGGGGGGGGGGGGGGGGGGGATCCTGGAGGGCATCAGTAGACGTTTTAGGTTGATACAGTTCCTTTTTTTCCCACCACAGGCGGTGTAGGGGACGCCGCTAACATTCGCCTGCTGGTGTGTAGGGTGGGCATGGCTTGTTTCAACCACTTGGCCAACGGTGGCAGGGTTGTGGGTTATTATGTATGGGGTTCTATTCCCAGTGGCACCATGCTGTTTGTAACAGAGCGTTTCTTCACGTGCGATGTATGCCACCTTGGCAATGGATGCCTCCACGAAGGCTTTTGGGTACCCTCTTCTTGCCAGCCTATCATCCAGTTCGTGACATCTTTGATGAAATGTTGTTGCTGTTGAACAGATACGCCTGATGCGAAGGGCTTGACTGTAGGGAATGCCCCGCACACAGTGACGAGTGGCATGAGTTGAAGGGTAACGTCATGTGTGCATCTGTGTCCTTGATGTAGAGGTCCGTACTGATGTGCCCATCCTGGATGGAGAGGTTGACGTCTAGAAGGGAATGTTGACTGTACCATAATTTGCTGTGGACTTAATTGTGCGGTGTTGATAATTCAGCCACTGAATGAAATCTTGCAGCTGCTGTTCACCATGTAGCCAGAGGAGGGCAATGTCATCTGTAAAGCGACGCCACAGTTTTGGATCCAAGACCCATGGTGATGTTGTCAGCAGCCGTTGCTCCAAACGGGCCATGAAAACATTGGCGATAGAAGGCGCCCATGGGTGTCCCCATAGCAGTTCCCATGGTTTGCTTGTAGATTCTTTCATTAAATGTGAAGACGTTGTCGGTCAGGATGTGGTTCACAATGTCGGTGAGGACAGAAAGCGGTGGTAAACTGATGTCTGACTACTGTATGGGTTTTACATTTCTCTTAGGGATGTGTGGACCTCCTCATGTGGGATGTTGGAATACAGTCCCACCACATCCACCGTGACTAGTAGTGCCTCAGGTGGGAGAGGTTCGTGCTGCTGCTTTCCATTGTTCCACGACTTGTAAAAAATGTGTAGTATCTTTCAAGTATGAAAGCAGGACTTGCACCATTGGCTGTAGCCAGTAATCTACCAGTTTGGATAGCTTTTCCGTTGGGACCCCCTATGCCTGACACGATAGGTCTTCCTGGTGGTACATCTGCATTTTTATGGATTTTTGGTAGATGGTAAAAATGAGGTGTATTCACTTCAGCCTCTTCTGTCTTTCCCCATCTGTAGCAATTTCTGCTGATAACTTCCATGTCATGTAGTTTGTCCATAAAGAGTTGGATTTTTAACTGTGGGTCAAACAGGAGCTTAGCATAATTAGTTATGTTGCTCAGTTGTCGTTCTGCTTCTGAAACATATTGACCAGATCTCTGGACAATGGCGCCACCCTTGTCTGCTGGTGAGATTCTAATTTTTCTATCTAGTACCATCTGCCTTGAAGCTCTAATTGCTTTTCGTTGATTCTAAGTCAAGTTCATGTTGTGCACTGGTGCAGGAATATGAGCTCTGGATTGGGACTCCATCGTGGAACAGTAGGCATCTAGTGCTGAGTCTCGCCCTACAGGGGGACTCCAACCTGTCTTCTTGTAGAATTTGCCTTGTGATGGCATTTTGGTTGGGGACATCCTCGTCATACCAGAATTCTCTGAGTCTTAGTCGCCTGTTTCCCTCTCAAATGTCTTCCATCAATTGCATCTCATCGTAACTGCCAGGAGTTGGACAGAATTTTTGGGCCCAGTGAAAGAACATACAATTGATCCTTGGTCAGAGAAACTCCTGAGAGGTTCACCACTTGCCGTGGGCTTGGTTCTGCTGGTGGTGTGCGGCAGAGCCTACGGTTCCATCCATGTCCGTGTCTGAGGATTGAGGATGAGGATGGTAAAGTACTGGTGTCATGTGCACGGGATCTACTGTTTCCATTGCTATCACAGGGTTCCTGTATGATTGAGTGGGGCGTATTGTTGTCTCCTGGCTCTGGCTCTGATTCAAAGTCCACGTGTTGCTGTTGACTTGCCTGTAGCAAACGAAACTTCCTCTTCTTTGTTGACTGGAGTGAAAGCCACAGTTTTGCTTTAGTTCCCCAATTTGCGATCAGAGAATGATAATCTGCTTGGTTGAGCACCATTTTATCTCTCAGAATAGATTTAAGTTGCATCAATTGTTGTCGTATATCTATGGTTGAACGTAGATAATAGTTGCAGCACAACTGAAGAATAGATTTCTGTGCTTTGTCCATTGTGTTTTGTATCTGTTGCCGCAGTTTTTCGTTCTGTGGAAGTGCTGTGAAGGCGATCTTCAGGCGCATTCCTTAGGGCACAGACTGGACTTGTGACATGCTGTGAGAAAGTTGTGATGCGACTGAATCAGTACATTTCATTGTCAGTGAGTGGCCGGTTCTGATCTCCCTCTGGGGGGGGATGAGTAGCCAGGTCCGTGAAAGGATGCTGCCATAACTGCATGAAGTCTTGGTTGATCGACAATGGCACCATGGGAGATCAGAGTGTGCTGACAGGGTGGATCCGGTGGACACGTTGGGCTCCTGTTCACTAGGTCAGTGGACGTTGTAAGGGAAAATGCAAAATAGAAGCCACAAAACACCCATGAGATAATGGCAATATTTCGGTTTATTTCAACCTTTCTCAAGCCACACTGACCAACTGACAAGCATAACACTTAAGATTACTGTTGTTGTGACACTGGAAAATGTTCACTAGAAAAGAGTTCACTTAGAACGAAGTTCACTGGAAAGAAGGAGTTCACTGAGAGAGAGAGAGAGAGAGAGAGAGAGAGAGAGAGAGAGAGAGAGAGAGAGAGAGAGAGAGAGAGAGAGAGAGAGAGAGAGAGATGGCTGTACTTGGAACATCTCAAGATTGGGTTGATTTTAAACTTTGCAGAGTGTAAACTCTTCTACTTCAAATTATTTTCTTATCGATTTCATCACCTAGCATTATTACGCTTTCGTGCTCATAACTAATATTCAGCAACTTTTTTTCTTCTCCACACTTTCGTTTTGTTTCATTTTACTACCTTTTGCTGGCTGCTTGGGGGTGCTGCTGGATTTTTTGTGTGAACTTTTGGTGGTGAAAACACCACAGAATTATGGATTGTGGTGTGTCTCTATTTGACGTCAAGAGCACCGACAAAATCAGCCGTGTCTCCCTGATGAGTCCACTCCAGCGGACGAAAGGCCCAGGAGCAGGCAATACAAATAGATGTGCCTTTGAGAGGGATTACGATGATTTCCTCATGCAGCTAGTGAAGGGTTTTCATATTCATAGTATATTTTCTTAATTTTATGTTCTCATTTTCCTCATCTTCACACCCCACCCCCCTTTTTTAATTTTCAAAGTTCAAAAGTTCAAATCCTTGCAAAGTCATTACTATAATGATGGAAGAATTGTTAGCCTGCACTTGTTTTCTCCCGCTACTTAATTGTTCAGCATCGTAATTCATATAGCGTAGTCTTTATCAACATCACCATCATCGTCATTGTCCTCCTACCCCTCAGCAACATCATCATCATAATCATCGTCATCATCATCATCATCATCATCATCATCATCATCATCATCATCATCATCATCATCATCATTTTCTTCTTCTTCTTCTTCTTCTTCTGCTCCTCCTCCTCCTCCTCCTCCTCCTCCTCCTCCTCCTCCTCCTCCTTCTCTTCTTCTTCTTCTTCTTCTTCTTCTTCTTCTTCTTCTTCTACCTCTTCTACTTCTTCGCCTGATTCTTATACTGTTTCTTCTTTCTTTGTCGTTGTCGTTACTACCATTGCAAACTTTATTGTCGTCATCACTACAACGACCGATACAATTACATCATTATGATCATGATCATGATCATGATCATGATCATCATCATCACCATCATCATCATCATCATTATCATCATCATCATCACCACCATTCACAGAACCTCCACATCCACCATCATCACTATCATCACAAGCAATAGCATGCCACCACCACACACGACCACCACCACTGACGCTCTCAGCACCAGCATCACGACCATCTTCCAATCAGCGGGCTGAGAAAGCATGAGCTCAGACTCACATCAGGAATGGCTCGTGGGAGGTTCTGCAGCACGGCCAGTTGCTGCTCATCGGTGGCCTTGGTGGACAGAACCTGGTGACTGCAGCCACGGTGCACAGGTCAGAAGAGAGAGAGAGAGAGAGAGAGAGAGAGAGAGAGAGAGAGAGAGAGAGAGAGAGAGAGACAGAGAGAGAGAGAGAGAGAGACAGAGGAATAGAGAGAGAGAGAGAGAGAGAGAGACAGAGAGAGAGACAGAGACAGAGAGAAACAGAGAGAGACAGAGACAGAGAACAATGAACCATAAACAACATTATAATATATTTAGGCCACTGGCCCTTAGAAAGGCCAAAGTCAAACAAGAACACGCATATACAGAAAGGGCTGGCACATGGAAGCATACATGGTACCACGGAAATCTATAAACTGGCTTGATATCCTTAGGTATTTTAACATTATGTGTTCTCATCATTATTTTCTTTTCTTTTGCGAATAGCATAAAACAAACATAAAGAGATTTCTCTGCTTGTTTCTGGTGATCCGTTTTTTTTTCTAAACATTGGTATACTGGCTACGTGCTCCACTTAAATATTTGCTTCGAATATCAGAATACAAGGGGCAAACATAAATGAAATGGCCTACGTCTTCGACAACATTGCATACAGGGCACACTTAGTTCACATTTTGACTCAACGTTTTTATAAATGACAACCCATTAATCGGAAGAACACCAACACACAATTTCACTAGATAGTCTCTAAACATCTATAGTCTACAAAATCAAGGCAATGCTAAGGTTCAAATGATGTTTTAAACAGACAATATACTGAGTAAGTGTCCTTAGTTCTACCACTCCTGCAGGAAGTGATCAATCATTCTGTGTTTAAACAAAGAAGTAAAATAAATTTCACATCCTTGGTTTAACCAAGCGTAACTAAACCTCGGGCTAACCAAAGTGTTTTAAACCATTGTTGCTCAGCATACTTTACCATTTCTATCCATATTAATGTGCATTGAATACGCCTGGCTTTGGATTCGGGACATATCCATTCTAAGAATCTTCAACCAATATTTAATGCATCTGACAGCACTTTTGATGTAAAGTGAGTATCACCCAGTTTCCCTATATACAAACTTGCCAGGCAGTTTTTAAAGGGACTTTAAGAAAGCGTTTACATGCAAGTAAGTGTATCTTTTAATGCTACGTAATCTATGTACACACCGCATTTCAGATGCATACAATGATACAGATCGAACTTGAGAATCAAAACCTTTAGATAAGGAGTTCTTTTGAAATGTCCTCTAGTTTACTAAAGCATTTGATGCACTGAACACATGCTGTCCAGCCCTTCAAGAGATCCAAACAAAGGTTGCCCTGTACACGTCTTAGCCACTGACAATGCTTGAGTTATTGAACAGCAGAGCTGACCACTCAGACTGTTCCATATCTTTTGATCTCCCTTGCATCCTTGAATGGATCCTCAAGCATAGGCTCAAAGATTGTCCTCTACATTTTATACTGATTGCATAATGCTTTTAGTTTTTCAGCAACTTTTCTCCTCTCCACACTTTCGTTTTATTCCATTTTACTATCCTTCGCTGGCTGCTTTGGGGGTGCTGTTGGATTCTTTTTTGAGCCCTTGATGGTGAGAACACCACAGAATTATGGACTGTGGTGTGTCTGTTTGACACCAAGAGCACAGACACAATCGACCGTTTCTCCCTGATGAGTCCGATCCAGCAGACGAAAGGCCTAAGAGCAGGCAATACAAAAAGATCTGCCTTCAAGAGGGATTACAATGGTTCCCTCAGGCAGCTAGAGAAGGGTTTCTCATATTTATAATATATATCCCCCATTTTCTTCATTTTTTATTTCCTAAAGTTCAATTTTTTGCCAAGTCATTACTATAATGACTGAAGAATTGTTAGGCTGCTCTTTTTTTCCCCCCACTACTTAATTGTTAAGCATTATAATGTTTGGTCAATCAGTGGGAGATTGCATCTCTTCGGAGATCCAAGTATAAGGTAGAAATAAAAACACATGAAGGGGGGGGGGGGGGGGGGGGGGGGGGTGACGTTGGTGCCTTTCTTTAATAAGTCCTTTTGTCAAATTTTCGGTCTTACAACCTTCATCAGGACCTGGAGCACACAAAAATGAGGAAAACAGGTAAGGCTACGAGTAGCAAAATGAGACTTAAAAAGAGAGACTAAAAAAAAAAAAAGAGACTTAAAAAATATTCCTTCTAAAATGAGAGAGAGTCAGGGGGCGGGGAAAGGAGAAGAAAGGAAGTGTGTGATAGAGAGGGGAGAAGAGAGAGAGAGAGAGAGAGAGAGAGAGAGAGAGAGAGAGAGAGAGAGAGAGAGAGAGAGAAAGAGAGAGAGAGAGAGAAGAGAGAGAGAAGAGAGAGAGAAAGGCAAGAGAGAGAAGAGAGAGAGAGAAGAGAGAGGGGGGGAGAGAGAGAGAGAGAGAGAGAAAGGGAGAGAGAGGGGGGGGGGAGAGAGAGAGATATAGATGGAGAGAGAGAGAGAGAGAGAGAGAGAGAGAGAGAGAGAGAGGGAGGGAGGGAGGGAGAGATAACGAAAGACCGTTGAGGGAGAGGGAGGGGGGGGGGGGGGGGTAGGGGGGGGGAAGGAAAAGAAGGCCTAAGAGCGAGGTGTAGAGTACAACATCATCAATATCCTCTATAAAAGTGTAAGATTTCCTAGCATATAATAATCGACAGCTCTAGCGAGACGAAGAGAGAGAGAGAGAGAGAGAGAGAGAGAGAGAGAGAGAGAGAGAGAGAGAGAGAGAGAGAGAGAGAGAGAGAGAGAGAGAGAGAGAGCACAAGAGAGAGGAAGTGCATGATGATTCACCTAAACACATGGAATAGTGTAACACTCACCTCTGTCAGCAGTTTAAGAACATCTTAAAAACAGCGCCAACGCCCATCTTAAAAATAATAATTTAGAGGGCGAGGGCATCAAATGGTCACAAGCTCTGTCTGAGCTGCCAGCTGTTCACAAGAGAACTGAGTTCAGTTCTCACATGCAAACGAGGCAAAAAAAAACAATAGGAGTTGAGGAAGGAGAGGGGAGGGAAGGACACCGAAAATGGGTGGGGGCAGAGGTCAAGGTAAAGGTACAACAATGCTGAGAAGACATGGTGGTAGTATGGGGGGGGGGGGGGGGGGAGGGGGGAAGGGGAAGGGGTGGGGTTGGTGGGGGTTAATAGTTTGGGGGGGGAGAGAGAGGGGGGGGGGGGGGAGCTAGGGAAAAAGGAAAACAGGGGGCAAGGGGGGGGGGGGGGGGGGGGAGGAAAGTTAAACCTACCATCAAGTGGGGATTTTTTTTTTTTTTTTTTTTTTTTTTTATATATAAACATTGCATAAAGTAACATTTCACATTACTAAGGGAATATCACACACACACACACACACACACACACACACACACACACACACACACACACACACACACACACACACACACACATACACGCGCGCGCGCGCGAGCGCGCGCGTAGGTGCACGCACACACACTGTCATCCATATACAAGCAAAACACATACACACACACAACCGCACACACACAGACACGCAGACAGAGAGACAGACACACACACACCCACACACACACACACCCACACCACACACACACACACACACACACAAGCGCATGCACAGACGCACACGCGCACAAACACACAACCTCACATGCACACACACACACACACACACACACACACACACCCACCCACACACACCCCCCCCCCCCCCCCCCCCACAGAGACATAAAAATGGATGCATGCATGCACACACGTCCGCTTTTGTCCATGGCATCAGTACTGGACTCTGTGGTGGAGTGCCGCGTTGAGGTCAAGTCTCTTGTTCAGGCCAGTGAACACAGTGCCCAAGTTCACCGCCCAAAAAGGTTTCTCTACGTAGGAGTAGATGTTCATATTTGACAGATTCCACTGGCACAATAGACAAAAAGGAAACATTTTTATCAGTAGCTAGTGGGGGGGGTGGGGGGTGGCATGGGTATGATGGGAGACGCGACAGCGGGTGGGCGGGTGGGTGGCGTTCGTTTTGGTAGTCTTTTTGAGTTTCACATCACTCTTGTGGTTGGCCCAGCGGTGGCGAAGGGTTTTTGTAGAACCCACATACCAGAGGTCTGGATGAAGACTGCATCGAACCACATAGACTACATTGGGAGTAGTGCAGGTAAGTGTGCTGGCGGATCTTCCATAACCTGCCATCCCATGGGGGACCTTAACTCTGAGAGTTTCTCAGAATGTTTACAAGTGTCACACATTTTTTACACGGGAAAAATCCGGGTTCATTAAGGGGGCCCATGAGGGACAAACCTTCTGGGTATGGTGTAGGTTTGTAAATCTGGGCAAGGTTTTTTCTTTTTCTATCTGCAGCAGAAATTATGCCAGGCGGGAAATAATTTATGTTTGAGGGTTCAGCATACAGGAGGAGGTGGTTTTTTTTTTTCGGATAATTGTAGACTTAGAGGGAAGCCGGGGGGTCATACGTAGACACCCAAGCAATTTTCTTGGGGCGTGTCTTTCTCCGCTGTGCCAGGAGTTGAGTTCTATCTCTGGATGCTCCTTTCCTTACATCTCTAAGCGCTTTCCTCCATTTCCACCCCGATATGGTTAGGTATCCAGCATACTCCCGAACTCTCTCCAGCAGTCTGCCATCATCACTGACTATCATTCTGAGTCTGGTGCCAATACCAAGGGCAAGTCCTCTGAAAACAGACGGAGAAAAAGAAGACCCAGGATTTTTGTACCCACTGAAGATGAGCTGCGGAAATTTGACCCAGTAATCCTGGCAGATAACATCAAACTCAGCAGAGAACAGATTGAAATCTGCCGTATGTCAGACTGTTTTGCACCAACCCCTAAAGTGCCAATTGATGTTTCAGATCAACTCATTGGAACCCTTGACTGGGCTGAGAGACTTAGATGGCACCGACATTTTGAATCCAGAAAAACGGGAAAGACATGGAAACTGCATCCTGAATATAGTAGTGGCCCTGATGAGTATATATAAAGAGACCTTGGCATCAGCGTACCACGAGAGAGGCACCCAGAAAGGACCCTGCACTGGAAAACTTTCATAGCTGCTTGTCAACGAGATTTTCTTGACATCAAAAACCGTAGGAAGATAAAAGATAATTTAACCCCAGGACAACGCCAGGCCCTCAGAGATCTCAGGCAGCTTCCACTAAACCCATGGTGCTGCTTGTCGCTTTGCAGACAAGTCGGGAGTGACGGTCATCACACACCACTGCAAAGACGATGACAAGAAAGTAAAGGAAACACTTCTCGACCCTTCCCATTTGATCTTTTGAATGAAGACCCCACAGAGTCTGTCAGCAAAAAAGTCAAATTTGGGCAAAAAAATGGCACCTGGAGGGTGCTATTGATGAGGATATTTGTTAGTTTTGTCACGAACATTAAAGATACCCACTTAGCAAAATGTAAACCCTTGTAAAAAACCCATAAACCCAAGCCATACCCCTATCGTCTTCTTCTGTCTGGAAGCGGTACCCAGTGCAACCTCTGTCTAAGTTTGTACAGCAAAACATAGTCCACCTTACTTGTCATCTGCCATACCAGGTACTAGATACAAAAGAAGTGTTACAAAAATTTCAAAAAGGATAAACGAGACAATGACACCTCTACCGCCGGAAGCCTGTCTAGTGGTGTGTGACGTGGTTTCATTATATCCAAGTGTTGACAATAGCATGGGTGTACCAGCTGTAGGAAACCAACTTAAAATCCACCCTTCTCCCTTAAATATCCCAGGAAAATGTGTATTGGAAGCGCTAGATTGATATTGTTCTCCAGAATAACACCTGTGCTTATACAGACGGTGAAAAATATCACAACTATTGCTGCTCCTAACTCTGGCACTGCAATGGGACCTTGTCATGCTTGTGATTACGTCGACGTATTTATGTCTGAGCTAGACACCAAACTGGTCTCAGATTCACCTGTCCCCTTTGTTATCCTCAACAGGGCCTGAACAGGATGTTGAAGACACAGGCCATTTAGACTGGAGTAGATTTCGTGATGATGGCTTAGCCATTCTTCCTGATGAATCCAGATGTAAGGAGTTTGCTGAGTTTTTACAGACCCTCCACCCGGGTATCAAGTGGACAGTTGAGTGGGGGAAAACAAAAGGAATATTTAGATTTGCAAGTGACTATTACACCAGATGGGTAAAATCTCAACTGACGTCTACTCCAAGAACTGTAATTCATACTTGCCTCCCCACTCTTGTCATCCTCCGTCTGTTTCAGAGGACTTGCCCTTGGTATTGGCACCAGACTCAGAATGATAGTCAGTGATGATGACAGACTGCTGGAGAGAGTTCGGGAGTATGCTGGATACCTAACCATATCGGGGGGGAAATGGAGGAAAGCGCTTAGAGATGTAAGGAAAGGAGCATCCAGAGATAGAACTCAACTCCTGGCACAGCAGAGAAAGACACACGCCCAAGAAATTTGCTTGGGTGTCTACGTATGACCCCCGGCGGCTTCCCTCTAAGTCTACAATTATCCGAAAAAAAAAAACCTCCACCTCCTGTATGCTGAACCTCAAACATAAATTATTTCCCGCCTGGCATAATAATTTCTGCTGCAGATAGAAAAAGAAAAAACCTTGCCCAGATTTACAAACCTACCATACCCAGAAGGTTTGTCCCTCATGGGCCCCTTAATGAACCCGGATTTTTTCCCGTGTAAAAAATGTGACACTTGTAAACATTC
Source organism: Conus betulinus (assembly GCA_016801955.1). Classification (NCBI taxonomy): domain Eukaryota; kingdom Metazoa; phylum Mollusca; class Gastropoda; order Neogastropoda; family Conidae; genus Conus; species Conus betulinus. The sequence goes on from JADBJO010003083.1 coordinate 228,960, forward strand.
TGAGAAACTCTCAGAGTTAAGGTCCCCATGGGATGCAGGTTATGGAAGATCCGCCAGCACCTTACCTGCACTACTCCCAATGTAGTCTATGTGGTTCGATGCAGTCTTCATCCAGACCTCTGGTATGTGGGTTCTACAAAAACCCTTCGCCACCGCTGGGCCAACCACAAGAGTGATGTGAAACTCAAAAAGACTACCCGCTGTCGCGTCTCCCATCATACCCATGCCACCCCCCACCCACTAGCTACTACTGAAAAAATGTTTCCTTTTTGTCTATTGTGCCAGTGGAATCTGTCAAATATGAACATCTACTCCTACGTAGTAGAGAAACCTTTTGGGCGGTGAACTTGGGCACTGTGTTCACTGGCCTGAACAAGAGACGGGGGGGGGGGGGTGTGTGTGTGTGTGGGTGCGTGTGTGTGTGTGTGTGTGTGTGTGTGTGTGTGTGTGTGCATGTGAGGTTGTGTGTTTGTGCGCGTGTGCGTCTGTGCATGCGCGCTTGTGTGTGTGTGTGTGTGTGTGTGGGTGTGGTGTGGGTGTGTGGGTGTGTGGGTGTGTCTGTCTCTCTGTCTGCGTGTCTGTGTGTGTGCGGTTGTGTGTGTGTGTGTATGTGTTTGCTTGTATATGGATGACAGTGTGTGTGCGTGCACCTACGCGCGCTCGCGCGCGCGCGCGTGTATGTGTGTGTGTGTGTGTGTGTGTGTGTGTGTGTGTGTGTGTGTGTGTGTGTGTGTGTGTGTGTGTGTGTGATATTCCCTTAGTAAATTGAAATGTTACTTTATGCAATGTTATATATATATAAAAAAAAAAAAAAAAAAAAAAAAAAATCCCCACTTGATGGTAGAGGTAGGTTTAACTTTCCTCCCCCCCCCCCCCCCCCCCCTTGCCCCCTTTCCTCTCTTTTCCCTAGCTCCCCCCCCCCCCCCCCCACTCTCTCTCCCCCCCCCCAAACTATTAACCCCACACCAACCCCCCCCTTCCCCCCCCTCCCTCCTCCCCCCCCCCCCCCCCATACTACCACCATGTCTTCTCAGCATTGTTGTACCTTTACCTTGACCTCTGCCCCCACCCATTTTCGGTGTCCTTCCCTCCCCTCTCCTTCCTCAACTCCTATTGTTTTTTTGCCTCGTTTGCATGTGAGAACTGAACTCAGTTCTCTTGTGAACAGCTGGCAGCTCAGACAGAGCTTGTGACCATTTGATGCCCTCGCCCTCTAAATTATGTTTTAAGATGGGCGTTGGCGCTGTTTTTAAGATGTTCTTAAACTGCTGACAGAGGTGAGTGTTACACTATTCCATGTGTGTTAGGTGAATCATCATGCACTTCCTCTCTCTTGTGCAGAGCTGTCGATTATTATATGCTAGGAAATCTTACACTTTTATAGAGGATATTGATGATGTTGTACTCTACACCTCGCTTTTAGGCCTTCTTTTCCTTCCCCCCCCCCCCCCCCCCCCCTACCCCTCCCTCAAACGGTCTTTCGTTATCTCTCAAACGGTCCCTTTCTCTCTCTCTCTCTCTCTCTCTCTCTCTCTCTCTCTCTCTCTCTCTCTCTGTCTCCATTTATATATCTCTCTCTCGCCCCCCCCCCCCCCCCCTTTTTCTCTCCCTTTCTCTCTTCTCTCTCTCTCACCCTTTCTCTCTCTAATTCTCTCTGTTGCCCCCTCTCTCTCTCTTTCTTTCTATCTTTCTCTCTCTCTTCTCTCTCTCTCTCTCTCTCTCTCTCTCTCTCTCTCTCTCTCTCTCTCTCTCTTTTCTCCCCTCTCTATCACACACTTCCTTTCTTCTCCTTTCCCCGCCCCCTGACTCTCTCTCATTTTAGAAGGAATTTTTTAAGTCTCTTTTTTTAAGTCTCTCTTTTAAGTCTCATTTTGCTACTCTCGTAGCCTTACCTGTTTTCCTCATTTTTGTGTGCTCCAGGTCCTGATGAAGGTTGTAAGACCGAAAATTTGACAAAAGGACTTATTAAAGAAAGGCACAACGTCACCCCCCCTTCATGTGTTTTTATTTCTACCTTATATTGTGTGTGTGTGTGAGACAGTTCTACGTACCCACGATAACTTTTCTTCTCACAAGCCACGAACCCAACAAGAAGCAAGCAGAGCAGAGCGTTGACTGTCATTGCTACGTCACTGGGATAGTTCCGAACTGAAAGGATTTGTTTTTTTAATGGAACAGAGAAAGTGTGAAGAGCATGAGTGGTGCATCGATAATTTCGTCAAATACTCATGTACAGACATACGTAGTCTAATAAACATAGCAACATGCACGCACACACGCATGCAAACACGCACGCGCACACACACACACACACACACACACACACACACACACACACACACACACACACACACACACAAATGTATATAAATATATATGAACACACGCACACACACACACACACACACACACACACACACACACACACACACACACACACACACACACACACAGTAGACTAATACTTTCCAAGGATAAAGTAACCGAGCACTATTCCAGCAACTTACAGAGCAGCTTGGTGTTGCAATGACTGCAAGAAATATTCAATTATAAACAAAGCTTGCTCTTATCTCTTAGATTGAAGAAATATGGGGAGATAGCATTTGTACCTGCAGTGGTTTCGAAATACCGGTATCTGACCAGGAGTTATATGTTAGTGAGTTTCCTCCCCATTGGAGACTGTCTACCCCTAGGAGACTATAAGCTTGCTGAAGGCTCATTTTTAGAAACATTTACTATTCCCCATTCATCCTCTCAAGCACATACTGTTAGGCAGAATTATCTACCACCGCACATATAAATGCTTATCTCCCCCTATTTCTTCAATCTAAGACATGAGAGCAAGCTTTGTTTATAATTTAATATATATATATATATATATATATATATATATATATATATATATATATATACATGTATATATATATATATATACAGACGCACACACACACACACACACACACACACACACACACACACACACACACACACACACACTGTGTGTGTGTGTGTGTGTGTGTGTGTGTGTGTGGGTGTGTGTGTGTGTGTGTGTGTGTGTGTGTGTGTGTGTGTGTGTGTGTGTGTGTCCCTAACTATTTCTATGTTTGTATCTATCTGTGTATTTATGTCTGGTGCAAATTATCATCAGGCAAGCAAGCAAGCAAGCAAGTAAACGAGCATGCAAGCGTGTGTCCGTGTCTGTGTCTGTGCCTGTGTGCGTGCGTGCGTGTGTGCATTCGTGCGTGTGTGTTCGTGGCGGGGTGTGCGTGTGTGTATACATGGGAGCGTGCGTGCGTGCGTGGTTGTGTGTGTGTGTGTGTGTGTGTGTGTGTGTGTGTGTGTGTGTGTGTGTGTGTGTGTGTGTGTAAAACCTTGTTTACTGTCTTCCAAGAACTGTTTATTCCAACAAAGAGGAGTTACGTCGTGTGTGCCTAGAGGTATGTCTCTACAGTTGGCAAACCAGGTGCTCGTAGCTAACATGATGGTTCTTCATAGAGCGAAACACGTACCCCTTGCTGGTCCACAAACCTTTAATGCGGAGGCACAATTGACTGATAGTGCTCTCAATGAAAACCAAAGATTCTCCGTGCAGCCCCCCCCCCCCCCCCTACCCCCCACCCCCACGTCTTTTGTTCCTTCAAAAGAATGTCTATGTAATATGGTATTGAATTAATGCCTGAGCACTCACGCACGCACGCACACACGTACAAACACACACACACACACACACACACACACACACACACACACACACACACACACACACACACACACACACACACACACACACACACACACACACACACACACACACACACATGCACGCACGCACACATACACACACGCGCGCACACACAGGCATATACCTATGTCTTCATAATACACCCTAATTTTCTTTCAGTTTATAAATAACTTTTGCTGCATATTCATTGAAAGACTGAAAAGAAAGACATTGTAAAAAGGAACATGGAGGCTTTACTTACCATACACTAACTGCCCTGCAAGAATTGACGATTGAGCCACACTGTGGACAACACTTCCTCCTTTTATACACCTACACTTGGATCATCGGGAAAAGACTGGTCTCTGGCATGGGTGGACGGAAGATCTCATGACTCTAGAGACACCCTACTTGGCATAAGAAATATGCTGAGTGCCATTGAAACTGGGATTGTCTGGGAAAGTGTGTGTTTATGAGTATGGACTTCGTGTGTGCTAACTTGAGGAAACGTGTGCTTGTGAGTGCGTGCGTGGGGGGGGGGGGGGGGGGCGCGTTGTGTGTATGTGTGTGTGTGTGTGTGTGTGTGTGTGTGTGTGTGTGTGTGCGTGTGTGTGTGCTTGCGTGAGTGCGTCTGTGTATTTGGCTGTGTGTGTTGCATATCTGCTACCGCAACAGCTGTCCACCCTCATCTCTTCCACCATAAACTTGCCACATTCGAAACCATGAGAGACAGTGAGTGGGGAGGCACATTTATGATCTTTCACGGGGAGTGGGATGAGAAAATGAACACCATGTGGCCAAGGCAGGCGTGGCTGAGTAAGAATTACAGTATGATGTGACTGGGCAGCTGTTGTGGACAACATGCTGAAGAGCGGTCAAGGTGGACTGGTACAAGAAATGTTTAGACTGGGAGCTCTTTTGGGGCCAGTAGGTTTTTTTTTTAGTTTTTAGTGTCCATCGCTCCTATTCTTGTGTTTTCTTCTTCTTCCGACTGTCTGTACGTTAGTTTCTCTGTCCGTCTGTCTGTCTGTCTATCTATTTGTCTGTCAATCTGTCTGTTCGAATGTCTGTATGACTGTCTATCTGTCCGCCCCCCCCCCCCCTCTCATTCTCTCTTCCTCTGTGTGTGTGTGTGTGTGTGTGTGTGTGTGTGTGTGTGTGTGTGTGTGTGTCTGTACGTGTCTCTCTTTGCTTGAGAGAGAGAGAGAGAGAGAGAGAGAGGAGAGAGAGAGAGAGAGAGAGAGAGAGAGAGAGAGAGAGAGAGAGAGAGACCGTGTGCGTGCGCAGAGAGAGAGAGAGAGAGAGAGAGAGAGAGAGAGAGAGAGAGACCGTGTGCGTGCGCAGAGAGAGAGAGAGAGAGAGAGAGAGAGAGAGAGAGAGAGAGAGAGACCGTGTGCGTGCGCCTCTCTCTCTCTCTCTCTCTCGGGGGTCGTGACCTGACAGTGGAGCGTGCAAGTCGCATGTTATGTCGCTCTGCTAATTCTGGCCGATTGATGAAGAAGAAAGAAGCTGATCCAAGTCGCCATACTTCACCAGCAGCCTTCTCCTGAACCATTCCGTCGACCCTTCTCGCTTTCCGAGCGACATGCGGCTCCTTCTTGCCAGTCTTCCAATATTTTATGTTGAAGAGGGCCATGGAGAAGAAAGCCGCGCGAGTCGCCATGTTGACACCTCGGAGCAGACTAGACGGTGTCACCCTTGGCCTGCTCCTCACCCTGCTGTTCTGGGGCAGTTTGCTTTTGAGGTGCGGAGACGTCGAGCAGAAACCCCGGACCCAAGGACAGCCTGAGGCAGTCACGACTGGGCAGCAGTGGAGTGGACGGACGAGCCTGGACAGGACTGCTGCGGCATCCCAGGGCAGTGGGCAGTCTACACCTCCTCCTTCCCGGCATCCTACCTTACTGATGTTATGGACATGTTGCAGTCTATGAAAGTCCAGAACGCCGAAACAAACAGTAAGCTTGATGAAGTGGAACGGGTGTGTGAGAGGGCTGAGAGAACAATATGTTGACTTGCAAAACAATATGACGAACTTAAAAGATAAAGTTGAAAACCTTGAACAGGAAAATCTGAATTTGTCAAAGGAAAAACTCTGATCTGCTTTCTCGTGTAGAACAATTTATTAGAAAAAAAGACTGACGACCTTGAAGGCAGATCTAAAACGAAACAATCTCATATTTTATGGAATACCCAGGGATCAAAACGAGTCCAGTGAAGAGTGTGAAGCCAAACTTCGTGGTGTCATTACTAATAAGTTGGATATAACAACTGATATAGAATTTGACAGAGTTCACCGCTTGAATGGCAGACAGGATTCCCCAATTATTGTGAGGTGCTCCTTTTACAAAAACAAAGTTCAAATCCCTAAAGTAAAAACGAAGCTGCAAGGACCAATGTTTTTTCGTTGGGGAGGACTTCTCATTACGTGTGAGGGAAATCAGGCGCAAACTGTCACCCCATCTGAAAAAAAAGCCAGAAGTGATGGGAAGAGAGCCACAAATGGTTTTTGACCACCTGCTTATAGATGGCAAGAAGTACTTCCTTGATGATGGGGACAGTTTGCGCGAGTCTAGATAGGACATTGGCCGGCCAATTTATAGATGTACTTTTTCCTCTGAAAGCAGCAAGAGAGGGAACAATATTCCCCGAGCACCGTTGGTGCGTTCACCTGACCCACCTGTCATTGACACACTTGAGCGCCGCGGTGTTGATCAGCACAGTAGGGTCGTGCCATCAGGTGACAGTGTGAGCAAGCACGTGCAACATTCGCTGCTTGCAAAACGAAATCGGTTCTCTTTCTTGCTGTGGAACGTAAATGGATTGTTATCAAAATTATGTGATTCTAGTTTCGTTTCTTTTGTTTGTGAATTTGATTTTGTTTTGTTTAGTTGAGACATTCGTTGAGGAATGTCACTTTGACATATATTTACCGGATACAAATTGTTTTGTAAACCTGCAGTAAAATTCACGAAACATGGTAGACGTCTGGAGGACTTGTTTTGTTTAATAAGAAATGATCTTCTTCCTTACATCAAAAGTATCGATATGGACCATATCAATTGCTGCATCTTTTTGATTGATAAAGAGTTATTTGGTTAGATAAAGATATTTTGTATGTTTGTACATATATACCTCCAGAGGGATCCCCTTTCTACACTCATTTTGATATTGATCATGGAATAAGTATGCTTGAAGAATGTTTAACTGACTTTATTTTGCAGAATGACGTGCATGTTATTTTAAATGGTGATTTGAACAGTAGAACGTCTCATATCTCTCATGATTATTATCTGAAGAAAATGATTTTCATCCACAATTCAATAATTTGTCTCTTGGTTTGACTCGACGATCAAATGACCATACTCTGAACAATTATGGGAAATCATTGTTGAATATGTGCACTGCATTAGATCTGTGCATTTTGAATGGCATGTGCAAAGGCGACTATGAAGGTTGCTACACATTTATATCTGACTCTGGAAGCAGTGTCACAGACTATTTCGTTTTTTCACGTAAACTTTTTATGATATTGTATGACTATTGTGAATTATCAGTTGTTGATCGTATTGATTCTGACCATTTGCCATTGACAGCATGTGTGTTTTTTACGAAGGTGCAATCTCCTGATCTCGGTGTGCAAGATGAGGATTATGTCATGCACAAATTTGTGTGGGATGAGAAGTGTGCAGATAGATATGTCAGTACTTTATGCAGTGGAGAAATTCACACACCAAAATAGGTCTTGCGATTGATTTACTTGACGTTAACGTGAATGATGCTTTGAAGTTTTTTAATGATTGTATCAGAGAGAGAGAGTGCTGAATCCATGAAAAAACGAACATCATTTAACAACAATGGAACTTCAGGTAAATGGTTCGATTTAGAATGTAAACTTTGTAAAAGAAACACTAGAAGATTATTGTGGGTATTTCGTTGTGCAGTGAAATCTCAAGAGAAAGTAGAATCGGTAACTAAAAAAAAGAAAGATGAATATGTTATTGCTAGACGTGAGTACAAAAATTTATTAAAGCGAGAAGAGAAAACAGTTCAACCAAACATTGTTAGACAAACTTATATTATCAGTGGAAAACCAAAAAGAATTTTGGGACGTTATCCATAGTGCATCTTTCAAAAGAAAACAGCCTAGAAATAATATATCTATTGATTCCTGGTTTCAACATTTTAAAGCATTGCTGGATACGGATACTGACAATATGGTAATGAGGACTCAGTAGAGGATGAAACAGAAGGCTACATGAATCGTCCAATTTCTAAAGAAGAAATTCTGCTTGCTTTTAGAAAACTGAAAAACCGTAGAGCAGCTGGTTCTGATGGTATTATTGCAGAGTTTTATAAGATTCAAACGATCACGTAGTTCATTTTTTCTTCAAACTATTTAACAAATTGTTTGATAACGGTGAATTCCCTGACAGCTGGTCTGAATCTGTTATTCAACCTATTTTCAAGAAAGGTGATATTAATAATCCAAACAATTATAGAGGGATTTCTTTGAGCGATGTTGGCGGTAAAGTATTTGGAATAGTAATAAATAACAGATTGCAAGAACGGGTGGAAGAAAACAACATCACAGGTGAGTGTCAAGCCGGATTTAAGAGAGGATACTCAACAGTCGACCACATGTTTTTTTCTTTACTAGCTCTCATTCAGAAACAGTTTTGTTACAACCGGAAATTTTATGTTGCATTTATTGATTTCGAAAAAGCATTTGACACGATTAATCGAAATCTCTCTGGCCAGTTCTCTTTAAAAATGGCATAAAAGGTAAACTATTTAAATGCATTAAGAGCATGTACAATGATGTTAAAGCTAGAGTTCGATGTGGTTCTCTGACAACAGATTACATTGCCTGCACATCTGGTTTAAGACAGGGAGATGCGTGCAGTCCTGTTCTGTTCTCTCTTTTCATTAATGAATTAGCGGTTGAAGTAATTAACAATGGAAGACATGGTGCTCGATTTTCGCTAGATGCATTTTGAATGTGTTTATTCTGTTGTTGGCCGACGATGTCGTTTTGATGGCTGAAACAGTTACAGGTTTGCAGACTCAATTGAATAGTTTACAGCGTACCGCAACATCTCTTCAGCTTAAAGTTAATATGATTAAGAGCAATATCATAGTATTTAGGAAGGGTGGCTATTTGAGTGTGAGAGAAAGATGGCTATATAATGGCGTGACTTTGCCTGTAGTAAATGTGTATAAATACTTAGGAATATTCTTCTCTCCACGCGCTTGAGTTTTACCGCTGCGTGCAAAGACCTTGCAAGCAGAGCTAAAAGTGTGTTCTTATTTATCTTCTGAAAGGTTGTATGTGTTAAATAAACAATTCTTTTAATTTGTTCATGAAACTGTTTGATTCTCAGATACAGCCAATTGTGCAGTATGGCTCTGAATTGTGGGGTCTAGATAATGCCGTTATTCACTGTGAATCAGTTCATTTATTTGCTTTGAAGAAAATTTTAGGGGTGGACAGGCGAACACCGAATGATCTTATTTATGGTGAAACGAATCGATATCCATTATATATAAATTCTGCTGTTCAGTGTATTCGTTACTGGCTTAAGTTGATCCAAATGGAGAGTTACAGGATTCCACGTAAAGCGTATAATATGTTGTATGATCTGGATGCAAGAGGTAAGAAAAACTGGGCCACAAATGTTCGCTTATGCTTGTTTAAATATGGATTTGGTTTTGTTTGGGCCAGTCAGGGTGTCGGCAGTGTTCATGATTTTATATGTTGCTTCCGACAAAGGCTTATTGACTGTCGGTGGCAAACCTGGTCCGATCATATCCAAACTAGTGATAGATTCACCTTGTATAGAACTTTTTGCAGTGATCACAGTTTAAAACCTTACTTACATTTTGATATTGATAAGCATCTGAAATATATTACCACTAGATTTAGGCTGGGGATTTCTGAGCTGGCAGTACATCGATATCGGTATAAATGTGTGTGTGTCTAATGACTTCAGTTGTCCATTATGCACTGAGAGCCAAGAAAATGAGGTGCATTTTGTTCTCTGTTGCCCAGCACTCAGGGCACATACGTGAAACGTTAATTAAGCCCAAATATTATAGACATCCTTCATTGTTTAAATTGAGTCTGTTGATGTCATCGACTATACCCGAAGATGTACGAAACCTTTCTTTGTTTCTGTATAAAGGATTTAAACTAAGAGGTGTAATGACTGACTGAAGTCTACATGATTACAATTAATATCATCATTAGTATCAATTTGAATCTGTTGTATATCCTCATCCAGTTAAATGTTCACATTCCCCTTCATGATGGGCTGAGGCCTAATATGAATAAACCATCTTGAGTCTTGAGCTCTGCTTGCTGCTGTTTAGAAACAATTTCTAAATAATCATTTATATGTTGCCTTTGTTGATTTTTGAAAGGCTTTTGATTCAGTTCGTCGAGAATTGTTATGGCCTACTTCATTAAAAAAAAATGGAACAAAAGATAAAGTGTATCGTTGCATTAAACGTATATGCTATCGGGTGAAAGTATTACATTCTCTATTTATTAATGAGTTAGCCTTACAAATAACTGAAAATGTCGACATGGAGTATTTCTGACCCGTTAGAATTATCTACGCTAATTTTTGCTGATATTATTTTACTATCAGCGTCAGCGTAAATTCATACACACACACACACACACACACACACACACACACATATATATATATATATATATATATATATATATATATATATATATATATATATATATATAAAATACTGCTAAAACGCCTAATAAAAATCTTAAGGTGCTCAACCCCTTGGGGAGCAACATCTGTTAAAAATAGTATGATAAAAGGAAGTTTTAAAAATCAACAGATCTGTTTCGGCCTGCAGTTGTTTACTATTTCTACTTTAGTATTTAGGGTTGCTAAGTATGGTTTGCATAGTATTAACCATTTTTTCTGTTGAACATAGGTTGCATCTTTTTGAAATGTTGTTGTATGGTGATGCCCTTTTTATATGATTTTCCAGGATATGTTATAGTTTTTTTTTTTTTTGTCTTTAAGTCTCCAAATATATTTGCTCAGTTCTGTTTGGTTTTTGTATTTTTCTTTGTTGAATGACTGTTTATGGTTTGCGTATCTGTTTTGAAGTGATTTTCAGTGATCCCTATGTATGTTTCTTTTTCATTTTCTGATGTCACAGTGGCTTGGTATACAATGTTGGTTATATAGAGGCATTTGTTGCTTAAGGGACACTGTTCTTTTTTAGCACAATTGCAGGATTTCCTTTCTTCACCCTTCTTTGCTGTGTTGCTTTTCATTTTGTTGGATGAATCAATTATATTTTTTAAGGTTAGGCATGCATGAATATGATAGTTTGATGGTGTTCTTGTTGAATATTTTGGACAATTTGTGTTCTTTTGGGAAGGATGCTGTCAAATTTTTGAAAAATTCTTTTCCTACGTTTGTTTTTACTCGTCCCATCATATGGAGGGTTGTACCATGTGATTTTTTTCTTTTCCTTTTTTTTTTGTTTTTGTTCATGTTGTTATGGGTTGTATTGTAGTTTGTAGCTGTAACCACTTTTTTTTGCAATGCCTCTTGGTATTCTGCTGCTGCATTGTGAATACTCTTTCATTATGTGACAGATTTAGATAATCTTGTTTATGCCATTGGGTATGGTTTTTAGTATAGATGGTGGGTGGTTGCTATTGATGTTTACATAATGGGTGTGTCATTAGGTTTCTTGTATGGTTTATATATGTGGTTGTTGAGGTCAAGTGTTATGTCTAAGTAGTTCACTACCTTTTTGTTTGCTTCGATGGATTTTTAAGTTATGGTTTTGGAAAATTTTGCATAGTTCTTTTTTTCTTGTTTTCAATGGTTCTTGGATTGTTGTTGTTTAGCGCGGCGAGGCCGTCGTCTCTGTACAGTCCGACTTGTTTTCCGAGTTGCTTTTGGATGTTGGATAGTATAAACAGTCCGACTAGTTCGCATGTTTCGGCACCGTCATACGATCCCATGGTCACATCAAATGTTTTGTTTTTTTATTCGTTTTCTTGATCCATGTATCATTTCTGCTGTAGAGTAAAGTTTTCTTGGTGTGGAAAATGATTTCCATTTCTGACCCTGTTATGTCTGTGTGTTTATTAGCAAATTTCAGAGCTTTAGTGAGTAGCTCTTCGTCTATGGATGGGTAGAAGTCTACTATGTCGAATGTGATGAATACTGTGTTCTTCCTGTTTGTTAAGTTTTTTTTGAACCATTGGATAACTTCATATGTGTTCTTCCAGAGGTTGTATTCAGTGTTTGATTTTATGTTTTTTATGGCTTTTTCTAAGATTTTCTTACTTATTTTGCCCATCATTAAAATATTAATAAAAATACAAAATGATAAAAAAATATTCGTAGGCTGACAAAACCAGTAATTACTACAAAATGGAACCAAACGAGTACTCACAACTTCTTGATAAAAACATTCAGAAAAACTACAAAAAAGCTGATAAAACCATACACACAACACATCCGAAAAAAAGAAAAAGAACTCGTACACCACATGGATCTAGGTGACAGGGTGGAAACAAACTGCAATAAAAGAAGCCTTCATAACCCTTAAAGACCATAAACCCAATTTCCACAACAACCCAACATGTAGACTAATAAACCCATCTAAATCTGAACTGGGCAAAAATAGTAAGAAAATCTTAGAAAAAGCCATAAAAAACATAAAATCAAACACTGAATACAACCTCTGGAAGAACACATATGAAGTTATCCAATGGTTCAAAACCTTAACAAACAGAAGAAGAACACAGTATTCATCACATTCGACATAGTAGACTTCTACCCATCCATAGACGAAGAGCTACTCACTAAAGCTCTGAAATTTGCTATAAAAACACACAGACATAACAGGGTCAGAAATGGAAATCATTTTCCACACCAAGAAAACTTTACTCTACAGCAGAAATGATACATGGATCAAGAAAACGAATAAAAACTCAACATTTGATGTGACCATGGGATCGTATGACGGTGCCGAAACATGCGAACTAGTCGGACTGTTTATACTATCCAACATCCAAAAGCAACTCGGAAAACAAGTCGGACTGTACAGAGACGACGGCCTCGCCGCGCTAAACAACATCCAAGAAACCATGAAAACAAGAAAAAAGAACTATGCAAAATTTTCCAAAACCATAACTTAAAAAAATCACCATCGAAGCAAACAAAAAGGTAGTGAACTACTTAGACATAACACTTGACCTCAACAACCACATATATAAACCATACAAGAAACCTAATGACACACCCATTTATGTAAACATCAATAGCAACCACCCACCATCTATACTATAAAAAAACCATACCCAATGGCATAAACAAGAGATTATCTAATCTGTCACATAATGAAAGAGTATTCAACAATGCAGCAGCAGAATACAAAGAGGCATTGCAAAAAAGTGGTTACAGCTACAAACTACAATACAACCCAGATAACACATGAACAAAAACAAAAAAAGCAGGAAAGGAAAATCACATGGTACAACCCTCCATATGATGGACGAGTAAAAACAAACGTAGGAAAAGAATTTTTCAAATTTTGACAGCATCCTTCCCAAAAGAACACAATTGTCCAAAATATTCAACAAGAACACCATCAAACTATCATATTCATGCATGCCTAACCTTAAAAATATAATTGATTCATCCAACAAAATGAAAAGCAACACAGCAAAGAAGGGTGAAGAAAGGAAATCCTGCAATTGTGCTAAAAAAGAACAGTGTCCCTTAAGCAACAAATGCCTCTATAACAACATTGTATACCA
>JADBJO010003083.1:247500-267467 GCA_016801955.1 Conus betulinus
GGCGATCAAGGGACTAGTGCAGCTGAAGGCTTGATTCTGTATTTGTAGCATAATTCCCATGCTTTCCTTGAAGACAGTTGTAAATTACTCCAGTGATCACCATCTCCAACCCCTTCACAAACAAACTTTCCATTTGTTTGGCAATCACTGGAAAAAGAATTTCGGCGACACGCACCGCAATAACATAATAATAATATTAAAGGAAGCTACAACAGGACCTGGACCACATGGCAGCCTGGGAAACAAAATGGAAAATGGAAAATGTCCTTCCACCACAGACAAGTGCCAAGCCCTTCATGTCTCCAGGAAGAAAAACACAGTGACTGGCACATACCATCTCCACGGCCAAAATCTCAAAAGAGTTGAAGAGACAGAGTACCTAGGTGTCACCATTTCCCAAGATCTTAGCTGGGACACCCATATCTCCAACATAACAAACAGGGCAAACAAGACCTTCGGGTTCCTCAAGCGAAACCTGAGAGTAGGCTCCATCAACATCAAGGAAACTGCCTACAAGGCCCTAGTTCGCCCCACTCTAGAATATGCCTTACCTGTCTGGGACCCCTATACTGCCAAAAACATCAGCAACATGGAAATAGTCCAACGCCGTGTAGCTCGATGGGTTGTGAACCGCCACCGTCACACCTCAAGTGTCGATTCCATGCTGACACATCTACAGTGGTCCACCCTAGCAGACAGGAGAAGAGCAGCAAGGCTGACCACCTTCTTCAAATACCATCGTGAAGAGGTCAGCATAAACACTCTGTTCAGGCCCACAGCAAAACCCCAGCACGGTCTACAAGACAGCCTCTCGGGGAGACATATCTCCTCCCTGCTAGTAAAACCAATTACACCTGAAGAAGACCTAAGAGGTCGAAACGCGTTGTGTTTTGTCTTGTGACTCGTTTGTCCACGTTTTCTCTGGGCGGTTCCTGACACATTTATTAAGATTCAATTACAGGAAGTTTTCCTTCTTCCCGAGGACTGTCAGGGACTGGAACAGCCTGCCTCCTGAGGTTATTTCCTCAACCTCAGTGGAGGGTTTCAAGTCCCAAATTTGACCAACCTGCGCCCTCCCCCTACTAACCCTTCCCCCTTCCCCCTCCTCCTACCACCCCCACCCCTACCCCCCAAGTCCCCCTACTGCCAGTCCTACATGTCTATGTCAACAGCCTTGTGGAAACCCCTCAGTTTTACACACATCAGAACCATCAAAATGACGATGGCGGATGTTTAAAGAAAGAAAGAAAGAAAAAAAAGAAAAAAAAGAAGAAGAAGAAGATAACATCACAGTCAACATTGACGTCATTCTGGTTCTGATTCTCTTTCCTTTGGGCGTTTTCTTGCTGCTGATCTTCTGCTGGCACGTTTTGGTCGCATTTAGTTTGTGCAAAATGCTCTACGGCACCTCGTCACACACTCCTCCTGGTGTCGAATCCCTCACCAGCTTCTACCCGATACTGTCCAAACTACAGCCCTGCCGCTGCACTGCAGAAGTAGAGGCCACAACCGACATCTTCGCACGGTTCAGTTCAAAACCAAAATAATAGAAAATAGATCACTCGCTTGATCAACAATAAAAAAAAAATGGCACAAACTGAAGTCCAGAATACTTGACTACTTGATGGCTAAAGTTTCAAGTTTAACGTAAAAGAAAAACTAATAGAAAACAAGAAAGAACACAGAGCTAAAAAAAACCTCAGCTGACCATCAAAATTACCTGGAAGTCACACACACACACACACACACACACACACACACACACACACACACACACACACACACACACACACGCACGCACACACGCATACACACACACACACACACACACACACATATTACTTTTTTGCCCTCTATAGCACTAAGACCTACCGGCTTGCTTTGCACGTGTATTCTTTATGAGAAAAGGACGGATGCTAAACACGTTTGGTTTAAAAAAAAAAAAAAGTAGCGTGTGTACATTGACAGATGTACGTGGCTTGTAAGATGTAGTTGTTGTAGATAAAGAGATTGTTAGAGCAGCTTCGTGGTGGAGTAGGGGAGGAACCTTCAAAAATGAGTTACGACTTTCACCAACAGCGTGTCAGGTTTGTAACGATATCATCTTTGCTGCCGTCTGTGCTTTTCTCTGTGTTTTACAACTTCCACACGTACACCCCCCCCCCCCCCCCCCCCCCCCCCCCCCCCCCCATCCGGAACACCGATTCAATTCGTGTTGCTTACAGTCCAGGGGCAATATTAAGACTGCGTGTGTCGTCATCGTCGCCAGGACTGTTATCTAAACAAATCGTCTAGGTGCTTGCCTTCATAAGTACCACAGTGATGGCAATGACGATGAGATGATGATGATACCACAATAGCAATGTCTGTAAAGATGATAATAAATCCATTGGACTAACATATTGAGGGTTGGCTGCCAGAACCAAGCATCTAAATTTTCTTATAGTTTACTGGAGACGATTTTTAAACTTTCAGCTACTGTAGCATGAAGAATAAATTAAGTAAGCTCCTCAAAACTTTTACGAAAAGTAAATCAATAGTATTTCTGCTGAAAGCATTTTCTTGAATGTGCATTTATATCTTGTGCTAAGGGTAAACAAAGTAACATGCATAAGATGCTTGATTTTCGACAGCTGAAAAAAATACCATGATCAAGGACAACCAGAAGCCAGTATGTCAAAGTACCAGGTTTTGCCAAAACCGTACAGAAAGCATTTCTACCAGCTGAGACAACAAGAACAAAGTGACTGATGATGCTTGGTTTTTACAAGCTTAAAGCGCCATGAGTGAAGACAACCTGAAACCAGTATCTCAAATATACAAGGATTTGGCAAAAGTTCCTACGGAAATTTCATCAGAGGTAATTACAAGAACATCGTATTTTGATGTACTGGGTTTTGAAAACACGAAAAGCGTCTCTTTTTAACAAATGGGACGGCCTAAATCTAGTTTTTTTTGTTGTTCTACTGAGATTTGACAGTTACAAAACGGTCTTTTGGGGCTGCAAAATGTGTGGTAACCACATACTAATATGCAAGTGTATCTTGCACAGTTCTTAGCTTTTTGTATCAAGAATGATCTGTAAATCATTGAATGTGGCAGCCATATATCCATGTTCATGAGACCGTAAAACTACCAGTTAAATGCATTCAGACACTGTTATATGAAAAGAAATCATCGCTATAGCCTCAGTAGAAGTCTTGTCTCTATTATTTGTATCTTAAACATTAGCATAAAAAGTGTTTACCACTAACCTTTGCTCTTTCAAAATCCACGTTGTAGCAGCAATAATGTTTACACGATGAAAAAATCCAAGCAAAACATTTAGCATATATATATATATGTATGTATGTATGTATCAGTACAACCATGAGTTAATCTGACAATAAATTGGTTTCAGTCAGTCAGTCAATTCGTGCGTGTGCATCCGTGCGTGCGTGCGTGCGTGCGTGTGTACGTGCGTGTGTGTGTGTGTGTGTGTGTGTGTGTGTGTGTGTGTGTGTGTGTGTGTGTGTGTGTGTGTGTGTGTGTGTGTGTGTGTGTGTGTGTGTGTGTGTGTGTGTGTGTGTGTGTGTGTGTGTGTGTGTGCAACGGCTGGCGCTTAATCACTGTGTGTGTGTGTGTGTGTGTGTGTGTGTGTGTGTGTGTGTGTGTGTGTGTGAGAGAGAGAGAGAGAGAGAGAGAGAGAGAGAGAGAGAGAGAGAGAGAGAGACAGACAGACAGACAGACAGACAGACAGAGAGAGACAGAGAGAGACAGAGAGAGAGAGAGAGAATACGTCTGTATGTTTTTAAATAAATGAAAGCTGCCGCCGCTCTAAAAAGGGTTAAACTAGACAAAAGGTATGCATTTCAAAAAGAGTTATTGGCAAGTCCACCAAACACTAGGGACAAATTACAAGACAAAACACACAGTCAGTGCACGTGAGCACATGAATGCGCATACGTGGACGCGTTTCATTCCATGCATGCACCTAGCAAGGAAGGAGAAATGCAAAACGTTTAAGTTTGCATTTTCTCTTATTGTGTCCGAAAAAGACACATCACCTCTATGAACGAATACAGTACAGGTTTTAATACTGAATACGGTTATAGCATGTCATTCCATCACCCATCATTTCATCTGGCATATTCATTGTAGCTTTTTTGTAATAAGCACAGTTACCACTGCTAGAGGATGTGCTGGATATTTTTTGGTACATTCTGTGCTTTAGTATCGGATACTGGAAGAGACAGGAGAACTTCCTCATCAAGGTCTGACCAGTCGTCATCATGTGAATTCTCCTTGCGTGCAGTAATTGTGAGAAAAAGTAAACCTGTTTTGTTGAAAGATTCTGTGCATTTTTTATGTAAAGAATATCTCTCTTATTAACAAGCGCATTCAAGCACACGTACCAGGGCGTGCAACTACCGCTCCCCCCATTCACCCCCCCCCCCCCCTGCCGCACACACACACACACACACACACACACACACACACACACACACACACACACACACACACACACACACACACACACACACACACACACACTCGGAATAAAGAAACAGGTTTTCGCCGTTTAGAATATACTCATCAATTTTTTTAAGTATGTATTTTTTTTTCTGTAAAAATTCATGCGGTTATACGACGCCAAGGTATTCCAGAAACGTATATGAAAGTATTAATGTAGTAAAAATTGTCTTACCTGTACTGTTTTCTTTTTAAATGGGAGTTTTGGTTTTTTGCAATGCTTCTTCATTCTTTGTGAACAGGAGCAAAAAAAGACTTAACATGCTTAAGTGAAGTTTTCCCATGTCAGAGTAGACTCTGAAACTCAGCTACTGGCCCACTTCCTGCCAGACTATAAACGATTTTGACAGCGAGAGCCCAGCAGCTAGACTGGCTGGGTTTTCCCAGACACAGTTACTTTCGTTTTCTGGGTGGAATCTCACCAAAATACACATATATCCAGACAAGTGGTACTTACTCTTCCAAATGACTGGTGTTTTTCGACAGCCTGAATCCCTTCGTTCATGATACGGAATTCTGGCAGTCATTGTGTGTGAAAAGTGCTGCTCATACAAATAGGGCAGAACATCGCATGTAGAGTTAATGGGTTCTAAGGGGAAAGCTACCTCTACGTTTGAAGATACTGGTTTTTTTGTTTTATCAATAACTGATCAAAAATCAATACCATGGCCAAAATAGTTTACTACATGAAGGATCACTTTGGAAAAAAAAAATAGCGCAGCGTAAAAAAAATGAAAATCGGCGAAAAGGTGAGATACTGGATTCTGGCAGTCAACCCTCCATATTCACTCGTGATGCAATAACTTGTGTCTGTTTTCTTACTTCTTCCTCTCACCCCCTCCTCTTTCCTCCTGTCCCTTTTCTATCAACCTCTTTCCTGGCGAGCTGTGTTGGAGACACCACGTGCACTCCACTACCAGTTCGTTTTACCGCCACTTACTCTCCTCTTCGGTGTTTCATGGCCCTCAGCATGCTCTTGATCTTATTTTGCTGTTTTTTTCTTTCACCCGTTTTCCGTCCTGAGGTGTTGAGTGGCTCCTTTATCATCCTTGCCACGTAGTCCACGGAAAGCCGTTATAAATGAAGGCGCATGGCCACACCAAAGAATCGTCTGCTGATCCCATGACAAGGAGTGCCACACCTTGTAAGTCTTTGTAGTCTTTGTTGTCTTGCTGTTCAAGGAGTGCCACATCTTGTATGTCTTTGTAGTCTTTGTTGCTTTGCTGTTGTTGATGAGGAAAACAAAAGCTGAACTGACTCAAAGCAATAATGTTTTCTTTGTACCTATTGTAAATTCACTGTTCTCGTGTCGGCCGATTGTCTAAGATTTGTGTGCGCACAGCATCATTTTTTCAGTGGCCACGCCTAAATTTCACACACTGCACCAACTCATATCATCATGAACGTAGACGAGCCAATCATCCTCCCCGTCTATCACAAGCATTAAATACTATTAACATATGGAACTGAAACAATGCTCTGAAAAGAAAATGAATACCAAATCATTAGTTTAAACACTACCTGAACTTAAACAACGCTCTGAAAAGAAAAGTAAATACCAAATCATTAACTCAAACACTACCTGGGATTGACACACTGAATGATAAGATTAATCTTTTATTTCCTAAATTGATTTAAGGAAAATGGGTAATAATACTTTTTCTCTGTAATATCCTGACCAGCTATTGACTCCATTGTTGAATCTCAGCAGTCGGCTCACAGTTAGGAGTGAAATAGAAAAGGAAACAGTTGATTTGAAACTTAGAAAAAGGGAGAAATGGGATAAACTCTGTGAAGAAGCACAAAAGCACTCAATATCAGTTGGCTGTTAACAACGAAGGCATAAAAGTGTGACAGCCCCAAAGCAGGCGGGTGTGATTTCATTTTGAAACGGTGTCTTCAGGCTACGAACCCTGATTGCCAATAGACCTGTTCCGCGAAAAGAAAATCACGGGACGATTTCCCTTGTCTTTCAATTGCAAACAGAGCTACCTTTTTCTCAATTTAAGGGTCAAGACCATCGTGCAATCTGTGCATGTGTCATTTGGAAAACAAATGTCACTTTAAACCCAAGATATGTAAGAGCTAAATAGATAGATCAACGATGATAATAAGGGAATCGAACTGTTTGTAAAACAGTGTCTGCATTGCAGGCGCACGGTTTTACACTCATGTTTTGGCATTTTCTCTGAATCCATCCACTGTAACGCTGACTATTGGGACAAAATAGACCCGTTCCTGGAATGTAATCAAGAGATGAGAATGCATATCCTACCACTGCAAGCAGAGTTGCATGTTCTCCGTTTTGGGGCAAAACAAACAGATTAGACATCCAAATAGTTGATTCGAAAGTATGCAAGAACAACGATCAGAATATTAACTGCATGCATTCCCAGGCGCACGTTTCTCACCCAGCCTTTTCTCTCTGCGATTAAGTTGATTGATGGGGCTACATTGTTTTGGAAGTACTCACCAGCGCTATTTGTAGTATGAAAAAGCAAGGTCACTCTCACTGAACGAAATTTTAGCACAAATTAACTTCCTTGCAGATTTTCGAACATCTACTGCAAGAGAGACTTTAGTATAATAGGTTGAAGTTTCAATGACCAACATGTGACAAAGAAATCCCATCTAACGATTTGCATGAGATTCAAATTTTTGGGGGCAAACTTTCTGAAGGAAACGTATGAACGTAATCTATTTTCTTAATAACAATTCGAATAGATCAGGTTTACATTGTGCAGTTTATTGTTTATTTAATTAATTCCTTCCTTTTTCAGGGATGAATAATCATAGAAGTAAGGGGAGTCAACTGTCAAAAAAAAACTGACGTGCCAAAATGCGACATCTACTTCTCGGCTGCCTATTTCTAGCAGTTGTGACCAGTGCCGAAGCGAAAAGCTATCGTGGGTAAGTTCGGGGCGGGGAGAGAGAGAGAGAGAGAGAGAGAGAGAGAGAGAGAGAGAAAAAAAACTGCCGCTACTGCCGCTGCTGTTATTATTACTACTTTTACTATTTTGCTGCTGCTGCTGTGCTGCTACTAGTAATGCCTCTACTGTATTCTTGCAGTCATCATGTGCTCTCTGCGAAGGCTTCCACCAAGGAACAGCTGACACTTCTGCAAAACTTGGAAAATAGTCATGATGTAAGTAAGTACCACATTTAACGGTTTTTCGCTTTCTGTATGCTAGATATTTACGGCCCAGTTGGTTGTTTCGACATTGAGGAAAAAGGACTAAAATGCGTTTGATATTTGTTGCAGTCATAGATTTGATCAAATCAGTTTCAAATAAAGAACTTCAGTTAGAATCAGAGTTTATGATGATATTAATCTCGGTAAAAAGCGTATGTTGCATCAGAGCCAGAAACAAATCAGCTCAGTAAATGGTATTCGGAGAAACCAGAGTCACTAAAAAAAAAAAAAAATCAGCTTACTATAGAAAGCTTTCATTACAGTTAAGGCTGGTGACAGTTTGATACAAGAGGATGCAAGGGACTTTAGTTGCATTTGGAATTAATGAATTTACAGACAGAAACTGTGCTATGTCTGATGTAGTATTGTTGTGTGTTGCTGCTGCTGTTGTTGTTAAACGTATTAACCAATCACATCTACGTAATCACACATCTACGTATTCACATTCACACGCGCGCGCGCGCGCGTGCACACACACACACACACACACACACACACACACACACACACACACACACACACACACACACACACACACACACACACACACATATACATGTACGTCCACATGCACAAGCAAATACATTCTGTATTGACATGTGTGCGCACATGCGTGCATGCAGACACCCACAGTGACGCCTTCTTCATGAAACTGAAACTTCTGCCTATCTTTAATTGAGACATTCTGGTGATATCAATGTCGTGTCATCATGCCCCCCCCCCCCCCCCCCCCCCCCCCCTCCCTCCCTCCCCCATCCCAAGACAGCTATCCCCTGTACCGTATCACCTGGGCGTTCATGCACTTTAAACCTGAATAAAAACTGATGAGAAAATCACGTTGATATAAAGGAGTTTCAATACAAATAGATCTCAGGAGAAAATCGATTTGGCATAAACGGCTTTAATTGCAACAAATGCTAGTGAGAGAATCGATTTGGTATGAAGGGCTTTCATTGCATCTGTAGACAAAATCAAATTGACGTAAAGGGATTTGAATGCAACTACAGCTTTTGAGAATTCAGTTTTGATGGGGAGGGTGGTAGTGGTGGTGGATGGCCATTGCAAGCAGAATCGGTGAGATCTGTTTGATGTAAGAGGTTTGCTTGCAACCGGATTCAGTGGCAGTCAGTTCTGTTTAGGAGGATTTCACGGCAGGTTGCGTTGGTGAAAATCATTTCATAAAGGGGTTTTCCGTGAAACCGAAGCCAGTGACAAAATGTGGATTTCATCGTATCTGGAGCCAGTAACAAATCACTTTGATGTATTAGGCTTTCGTTTCAACTGCCTCTAATGACGATATGGTATCAATGCTAGGGGCCTTCGTTATGATCGAATCTATCCGTCCATCCATCCATCCATCATCCATCCATCTCTCTCTCTCTCTCTCTCTCTCTCTCTCTCTCTCTCTCACACACACACACACACACACACACACACACACACACACACACAATCAATATATATATATATATATATATATATATATATATATATATATATATATATATATGTGTGTGTGTGTGTGTGTGTGTGTGTGTGTGTGTGTGTGTGTGTGTGTGTGTGTGTGTGTGTGTGTGTGTGTGTGTGTGTGCAGCTGGTGTTCCTGCGCGAGCCTTCCATGGTTCTGAGCACGGACTTCGTGGTCCCTCCAGAACAGAAGGAGCAGCTGTTGAAGACCTTGAGGGATGCTGATATCACTGTCACTGTGCTGTCCTCTGATCTACAGGGCGTGAGTAAGAGAGAGAGAGAGAAGAGAGAGAGAGAGAGAGAGAGAGAGAGAGAGAGAGAGAGAGAGAGAGAGAGAGAGAGAGATTATGGCATTCTAAGGTCCATTCTAAACTAGGACAAAATAGGTAAATAAAGCAGAAAAAAGCCACTTTCCCTTTGAACGAAAGGACGTATACAGAATAAAATAAAACTAAATTTTGTGAAACTGCTTCTGATGAAGCAATTGAAACTCAGGCTGATGAATTTTATCAGATGTTAAAAAAGTCTGCCACTAGCTCTACCGCCTACAATCTATAATTCTGTGTTTTAACTGTTTAAAAAGTCACAAAATATATAAAATATTCTTAACAACACCCAATCAATTAGCTTCAACATATGCGTACTTAAATGCCTTCGACGTTTTGCAATAGTTGGCTCGTGTAAGAACCACAACTGTGTGCTTGTTGTAACGACGTGAAGTCGCTTACTCGACACATCTATTTTGTGTCCGCTGCAAAGTACAGTTGCAGAGTGTGACTTGCTTTGAATGATCCACACATTTCAAACCTCCTCTCTAACTTTGTTATTCGGAGCTACAAGCACTTTTAAGTGCACAAGCCTAAGGAGAAGTATCCCCTGAGCACTTCTTGCATATTTTTAACAGTCCCGAGAAAAAATTGAAAACATTCTCTCGATGGTTAGTACCGGAAGGCTGCTCCTTCCATTTGTTTTTTCATTTTTTTTAACCTTTTTTAAAATTCATTTTTGATATCTTACATACATTCAAATACAAAAGGATTATGTTCACCATATTACTAATACATACATCGAAATCAAATAGAATGGAATTCATTTCATTAAAAAGAAAATTGAAAAAAAAAAAACAACACTGGAAAAAAACTAAACCAAAACACACACACACACACACACACACACACACACACACACACACACACACACACACACACACACAGATACAACAACAACTACTACACTTCGTTCTAATTCTTTCTTTTCCATTGTTTAGCTTCTCCTTTTTTTTAAATTTTTTTCCCCCTTTTTTTTCTGTCGTGTTCCTATATTCACTATTTGTCACATAATTTATATACACACATATTTCCATATAAATTTTCATATATCCATATATATAATTACGTTCACACACACACACACACACACACACACACACACACACACACACACACACACACACATATATATATATATATATATATATATATATGTGTGTGTGTGTGTGTGTGTGTGTGTGTGTGTGTGTGTGTGTGTGTGTGTGTGTGTGTGTGTACAGACACCATACACACTTACATATGCACACTAATATGTGTATATATACATAGATACATATTTTATATCCATGGTTCAGTTTACTTCTATACTAATATAAGCTGTTTATAAAATTGCCAATTAACATGAAAATTTCTTGATTGAAGTATTGTGTAAGCTAGGTATTTTTCGGTTGCATACCGCTTTCTCAGAATCATTTTGAATGTGTTGTATTGAGGCACCTGGTCATTCATTTTACATGTATAAATATAAAATTTTGCTATAAGAAGAATCAAGTTAAATACACCGTCTGATTTAAAACTATTGTCCTTACCAAAGATAACCAATTGTTCACTTACAGAAAAGGATGTAATGTGTGGACATTTTTCTTTGACAGCGTTTTCAAAGTCTTTCCAAAAGTGATTGACATATTCACATCTCCAAAGCAGCATGTGTTCTATACTATCTTTTCTTACTCGGCAGAAACTGCATCTGTCATCGGGTTTTACTCCAATAGATGAAAGAATTACATTGGTTGCTATAATTTTATGTATTATTCGGATCTTAAACCATTTTAATTTTATTTCTTGAATCTTTTTCACTTTTCTAAAAGTTGTCTTCCAATTAATATTAGTTTCCAGTTTCTCATTCCACTTCTGAGTGCATTTTGGTATTTTTTATCATCTAGTAAATTACTATAATATAACTGAGTTCCTCCCATTTCTAGTAAGAGAGAGGGTGGCGGTGAAAGTTTAATACGTAGACTACTCTACAACTCTAAGAGGGAAACGTTAACATTCTGAGTCCTTTCTCTAGAGGACTACACCTACCCACCCCCAACTGTTATCACAAAGGTTTCATTATATTTGGGCTTGATGAGTCAAATAGTGTCGAACAGTAATTGACTGAAGAGAGAGTATGAATACATTCGGGAATAATTCTCTACCGTGAAAGTTAAAAAAAAAGTTTAATCCTGTATAACTAATGCATTTGTCTGGATACTGTTTTGCAAAAGTACTTCGATTTGAGCAACATGTGTTATTGTTGTTCATTATGATACTGGAACATGACCATTCTGTATGTCTTCAATTCTTGCATTGTTGATCTTAATGAAAAGAAACTTTCTGCATTTGTCCGTCTTTGACAGGTTGTTATGACTTCAGTCATTCTGGGATTTGGTGACATATGATTCACACTACACCATTCACTTTAGATGTCTGCAATCTTTGTTAAAGAATTAAGTTACAGCTATTTGTATGAATCATACTGTCATCACAAATAAGTTCACAACAATTTTTCAATGTGAAGAGGGAGATCATTTACAAAGCTAGAAGATAGGAAATGACTCAACTGAGACCTGGTGTACTCCATATCTGAGAGGTAATTTACTGGACATGGAAGAAGAAAGACAGACAAATGTCGACAAGACTCTAGGAATGATGGGGTGAAATGGAGTGCAACTCCCTTTACGCCATACAGTGATAATTCTTGCGTAATTTCTTATAGCCTGTAGCATAAGAAGCCTTTCCATATTCAGCAAACAATGTTCCAAAAATGTATATCCACTACAGTTCGTATGTTAGTGTTTTGAGCAGCATTACATGGGATCGTTTTTCTTGAAAAAAGGGTTCAGTATTACTTAGTAGATTATGTGACTCAAGATGACCGTAAATGTGTTTATTTATGTGCTTTTCTAAGGATACGGATGATAATGTCAAAATCGATATTGGTCCTTGGCTGGTTGATTCAGTATTCTCACCAGATTGGTAAATGAAAATGACTTTTGCAACTTTTAACTGAGTTTGAAAGTGACTGTTTCAATGCAAAAGCTGCAAATGTTAGTAAGTGTTTTTAGAGAGAGAGAGAGAGAGAAGAGAGAGAGAGAGAGAGAGAGAGAGAGAGAGAGAGAGAGAGAGAACGTTGTTCTCAGTTAAAATATTCCATCATTCGTTCTCAGTTACTTTATGATCTGTCTGGCCCATTTCCAAAGCTTGTATCTTTTAAATAACAGGTATAACCAGTTTGTGTGTGTGTGTGTGTGTGTGTGTGTGTGTGTGTGTGTGTGTGTGTGTGTGTGTGTGTGTGTGTTTGATACTCTGTGTAACGCTGGCATTTTCTCAGTAAATACAAAACATGTGTGTCATTAGATTGGACAGAATAATACATATTGTCGTGGTCTTTTCAGTCGTCTCAAGCATGAAAGGTTATGCATGAAAATATCAACTCTGCAGTTAATATTTTAAGCAATGAAATCAATGTTACGATATAATATTATTTTCCTATAAATTTGTGATGATTTACAACTTTTTCTTTACATGCTGATATTGTATGCGAAAACTGTAACAAGTTACATTTTGCCAAGAGCATACAACCGAATGCTATTTTTACCTAGCTGAGGGTGTGATATGAATTGATATATTTCTAAATGTAGAACTAAGCTAGACGACAAAGACGCAGTAAAGCATCATTTATATATCATGTCAAATATTCCGGTACGCTGATGATGCACAATTTCAAAACATAAGCGACCAGTTCATTGACAAACAGAAAAGGAACCTTGAGCACGCTGTCTGCACATGCGGTCATCGCATCATTTGCAAAGACAGAGCAGCAGTAATCAAGGTATGGGCATGGGCATCCCCCTGTCTTGGGACAGAAGGAAAACCAGTGGAGTGGGGGATGTGTGGGGGTAGGGCAGGAAGAGGACGAGATGGGAAGGAGGGGGAGGGGGGGCAGTGACAGTGAGTGGAAGAAGGGTGATAGCGTCCAAGGACGCTGACGAACTAAGTGGTGAGCGTATACAGAAGTGGGAACTTACTCAGTTGTCTAGTGTTAGTGTTGACTGCTACTTTTTTCTCTGCTTTTCATCGGGTGGTGCTGTTAGATTTCAATCTACATGCACCTTTCTGTCATCCATTTAACATGCGCCTTTCATTCTGCTATTGTATGTATTTATCCATTGGAGTTATATAATTATGGGCAAATTGCCCCTCCTGTTTGCTATTGCCTTTCTTCCTTTTTTTTTCTTCGCTTTCTTGTCCTGTTTTTATATGAAAGTTTCAGATAAACACAACACACTTTTCTCCTTACCTTAAAAAAAAATGGTTAAAAAGACTATGAGATACAGCTGAAGGATTTCATACACACATACACACACACACACACACACACACACACACACACACACACACACACACACACGCACGCACGCACGCACGCACGCACGCACACACGCACACATACACACATGCACACGCACACATTTACTTCTTCCATTGTGGTCATTTGTTTGCTCCCAACAGTCTGGAAAACATGTCTGTTCTCTTGCCCATTCTCATTGTGGTGTTGCAGTTTGCTACTCACCAGAAATTCTTTGTTTCTTCAGAGAAATCGATGCAGAGAAAACGGAGACAATCATTCACAGACGTGAACACCAACGCTCCTTGGATAAGCCCGATATGTTTAACCATACCTTCTATCGCGATTTAGACCAGGTGAGCAGACGTACTTTTGTGTTGCATTTATAAGACTACGCCGTGGCATCTCTCCTTGCTCTGGAAAATATCTTTGTCCGTTCCATTCATCCATTTCTCTCTGTCTCCCTTAACTTTTTATTTTCTGTATCTATGTATCACGGCGTCTGTATTGGCTCCTGTCTCTGTCTTTCTGCGCTGTCTGTCTATTCAATGCTCTCTTCTTCTTCTTCTTCTTCTTCTTCTTCTCTCAGTTCGACCTCTTTATGCCAACCCCAAACTCTCATCTGTCTCTCACCTCCAACCCCTAACCCCTATTCTGTCCCTATCCCCTTTCTCTCCTTTTCAAAAAAAGCAAAAACAAGAGCAACAACAACAACAACAACAACAACAACAACAACAACAACACCAACACGACCACTAGCACCACCACACCAGTATCTATTACTACTGCTACTACCACTACTACTACTACTACTACTACTACTACTACTACTACTACTACTACTCTGCCTCTGTCTGTCTGCCCCCCCCCCCTCTCTCTCTCTCTCTCTCTCTCTCTCTCTCTCTCTCTCTCTCTCTGTGTCTGCCATCTCTCTCTCTCTCTCTCTCTCTCTCTCTCTCTCTCTCTCTCTCTCTCTCTCTCTCTTGTTCATCATTTTCGTCATAGGCAACATTACAACTCTGACCTCTCCCGTCCAGTATACAAAAACGCATGCGAAGATGAAGTTCATTTTGTATTGCAGTATACTGCCTTGAGTGGTCTTAGCGATGAGTTCAAACCGCCTAAATATTACAGATAACCATCTGTATTTAGACTCATATTACTTATGCCCTGCACTCAAGGGGATGTTGTTTAAAAACATTTGCCTTGTATCTATACAAAGCCTTCAAATTCCGAAACACAGTTTGTTCTTGAGTATGTGCTTTTGTCTTTTTGATCAATATGCTTTACAATATCATTTTTGTCAATGTGTAATCCACCCCATCATAAGGGGCTGTGGCCTATAATGATTAAATCGTCGTCCGTATCCGTCTCCTCTCTCTCTCTCTCTCTCTCTCTCTCTCTCTCTCTCTCTCTCTCTCTCTCTCTCTCTCTCTCCGTATGTGTGTGTGTCTGCGGATCTGTGTGTCTTTTTGTGTCTGCGTCTGTGTCTATTTATGGGACTGTCTATGTGTTTCACTGTTGTTGTTGTTCTTCAGTTTAAACGTCTTCCCACTTAAAGTGATTTCAGACGGATTGTGTAATAGTGTGCGTGTGTGTGTGTGTGTGTGTGTGTGTGTGTGTGTGTGTGTGTGTGTGCGTGCGTGCGTGCGTGCGTACGTGCGTGCGTGTGCGCACGAGGCGCGCACGCGCGCGCGCGTTTGTCTGTGTGTGCGTGTGTCTTGTGTGGGTGGTGTGTGTGTGTGTGTGTGTGTGTGTGTGTGTGTGTGTGTGTGTGTGTGTGTGTGTGTGTGTGTGTGTGTAATTTGTTTTGGGTTGTTGAAAGTTAAAGACAAATTCCTATTGTACTACGTAATAGATGTGGGCATAACGAACAAAGAAAAGCAGAATTATTTAAAATTTTTGGTAAAGTCAGTGGAGTCGATCTATTATGTGAGATATTAGAACCAGCTTTGAGCACTGTATTCTTTACTCTTGGACAATCTAGTAGTAGGTGACGTACACTAAGCGTTTCCCCACACATGCATGTAACATTTTTACTGTATTTGGTTCGAAGTGAATTTAAACGCATCCTATGAATTAAAGTTACTACCTCTCTAGATGTCGTATTTTCAAATTTGTCTAATTGGGTTTTGGGGTGGATGTCGGGATTTGGCTGTATACAGCTGTGATAATATTGGCTATCTGTGTCTTCCAGTAACCTCTTGAAACTGTTAAAGGATGCTCGAGTAATTAAAGTATAACATTCTGATAGGTCGAGCGGAATGTTCAGAGTAGTCGTTCCTTCAATGTTGCGAGCTGCTCTCCGAGCAGCTTGATCAACTTCTCATTTGTTGAAATTCCACAATGTGAGGGCACCCAACAGAAAGTCACATTATTCTTTTCATTGATAGGAGATGTGTCACATAATTAATTTCTGTAATAGTCTCACAACGGATCTTTGGATTTAGAGACTGTAAGGCAGAAAGGGCTGACTTTGAATCACACTGCACAGTAAAAGTTGACAGTTTTCTATGGAAGACTCTAAAACATACTTTAGGGACATTAGAACAGCAAATAATTCTGCAGTAAATATTGACAAGTGTTTGCCAAGATAATATAATTCCTCCACTTTCAATTTTGGTATTATAAAAGCTGCTCCTGCTCAATGGTCATCTAACACTGAACCATCTGTAAAAATTTGCAGATGATCCTTATATTGATTTTCCAAATGAGAATTACATAATTTTTTTAAAAGATATGGTGGATCGTTTTTGTTCAGTTCAGTATAGTTTGTGTCATAATTTGCTTTGGTTTGTTCCCATTTGGGAATGGGTGGAAAGGACGGACTGATAGCTATTTTACTTTGGTTAATGTTTTTTTTTTCCAGAAGAGTAGATGTGTATGACTGAATAGATTTTGCTGATTTTATGTCTTTTGCTCTTTTAGCAAAATCTGTATCTGAGTTTAGAGATACTTCATTTGTACAGAAACTTTTTTGTGAAAGGTTCTTTAGAACAAATTTGGTGGATGACACTTTTCGAAATTCGTTCAAAGGTAAAATTCCAATTTCATAGTATGTCCCAATGTTGCAGGTATGTGTGGGTACTCCAAGAGCAAGTTTATATGCTTTGCAGTCTACACTTTGTAACTTATTGAGTAGATGCTGTGGAGCACTGAAGAATACTTCTTGAGCATAAATCAATCTAGACCGCACAAGAGCAGAAGACAGGAGTGTTAAACTCTCTTTATCTTGTCCCCATTTTTGTTTGCTTATGATTTTTAGAAAGTTTTAACCTTTTTCTTGCTTTATTCAAAATATGTTTCCATATGTTGGTTCCATGAAAGTTTTGATGTAAATATACTCCTACGAATTTAACAGATTTGACGTATTGTAAGACCGATCCATTCAGGGTAAATTGTGGAAGATTGTCTGGGTCATATCCAGAGTTAAAAAGCATTAGATTTGTTTTTTCTGCCGACAGTGTCAATCCATTTTCATGTAAGAAACTACTGATATTGTTTAATTCATGTTGATGTTTGATCTTTATGTAATCTAAGAATCTTAATGGGGTTTTTCTTTTCATAGTGACTTTCATCCACAGACATATGTCATCAGCAAACTGTACTAAAACTACGTCTTTGGATAAGCCTTTGGTTATGTCTGCAATTAGGATATTAAATAGGACTGGAGATAATACTGATCCTTGTGGAAGACCCATTTCCAGCGTTCTAGTGGAGGAATATGTATGCTCTATTCTTGTTTGAATAATTCTACTTTGAAGAAAAGCTTTGACATAATCATACATGGTTCCATTTATTCCAATAGTTTTCAGTTTGTACAAAAGTCGTTTATGCCACACTTGTTCATACGCTTTTCTTATGTCAAAGAAAGTTGCCAAGATGTTTTTACGTCTTGCGAATTGCTGTAACATGTGTAGTGAGTTTCACTAGATGTCCTGTTGCTGATCTGCCTTTCTGAAAACCAGCTTGATCTATAGGAATAATTTGATGTTTATTACAAAAATACAGTAATCTGTTTAGGACAATTCTTTCCATTAGTTTGCATGTATGTGACGTTAGGGCAATTGGGCGGTAGCTGTTAATGTTACTTCGAGGTTTTCCTTGTTTATGTATAGGAACTATGATAGAATGCTTCCATAATGAAGGTAGATTGCCATTTTCCCAGCATTTGTGAATGAAGACCGAGATAAAGCGTCTAACATTAGGTGGGACATGACATAGCATTTCATTAGAGATACCATCTAAACCCATTGATTTTTTTTGGTTCCCAGATTAGCAAGGCATTCTTCTACTTCTTGAACTGTTACGGGAGCATTCAGATAGTGGTTTGCAACAGGGTCTGGGTTGTTCTCGGTGAAGTTTTCTTCTGATTGCTCTCTGTGCAGTCTATTTTCTGTTGATAAACTATCTTTGCTGCCATTTTTGCGAATATGTCAATAAAGGCTTCGGCCTTTTCTAGATTAGAAGGGAAATCAGAGTTTGGGAGCTTGACAGGACATCTTGGCAAGTTTACTCCATTTTTCATTGTTCTTAACTTTTCCCACACTTTCTGAAAATCTTTATAATTTGTTATTTCATTCTTACAAAAGTTAGACCAATATTGCTGTTTTGCTTGTGCAGTGATGTAATTAAAATGATTTTTGCTCTTTTTTTCTCAACAAGCTTTTCAGCGCGCTCTTCTCCTTTACTTCGTAAATATTCTCTCAGTTTGATGTTTTTCTTCTTTTTTTCTCTTTTTCACACGTCTCATTCCAACAGACATTACCTGTGTGCTTTTTTGAACTTGATTTAACAGGTTTTATCATAGGTATTGACTGATTCGCGGCAGAAAGCATAGCATTCTGAAACCGATCGTATAGGTCGTCAATATAGTTTTCGTATCAAGTTCTTTTGCGTCGACGAAGAAAGCTTTTAGTAATTCTGTGAATTTACCCCAGTTAGCTAATTTATAATTATATTTTGGGACCTTTTCCTTTGTCAAATCTATTGGTTCAAGCCTTATAGTTTCGAAGGTTGTAATGACTGGAATATGATCACTATTTAGTGTGTCATCGAGGGTTTGCCAATCACAAAGTGGTGCTAGATCTGGATATATCAAGGTTAGATCTATTGTACTTGGCTTGTGCTTAGGGTTGTCAGGAACACGTGTTATTCTCCCGTCATTCAAAAGATGTAAGGACGAGTCGACGAGATTTTCAATAAAACGGTTACTAGTAATCAACTGGCAATCCTTTTCCCAAAACGGGGAATGAGCATTGAAATCTCCAGTTATAAGATATCTATTGTTTTCATCTCGTCTTAAATGAAAATATCTTAACCATTCAGAATTGTATTGGAAATGGAATGAGGCAGGAAACAGTAAACAATAAATAGTAAACAAGTGAGGTAGTCTTTATGAAATTAAGAAAAAAATATGAAAACTCTTCACTGGCTGCATAAGGGAACCATCGCAATCCCTTTTTAAAGGCAGATATATTTGTATTGCCTGCTCCGAGGCCTTTCGTCCGCTGGGTCGGAAACTCATCAGGGAGACACGGCTGGCTGTATTTGCGCTCCTGGCGTCAAATAGAGACACACCACAGTCCATAATACTGTGGTGTTCTCACCACCAAGGGTGCAAAAAAGAATCCAATAGCACCCCCGAAAGCAGCCAGCGAAGAGTAGTAAAGGAAAACCAAACGAAAGTGTGGGGAGGAAAAAGTTGCTGAAAAACTACAGATATTATGCAAATAGTATAAAATGTAGGGGGCAATCTTTGAGCCTACGCTTGAGGATCCACCCAAGGATGCAAGGGAGATCAAAAGACAAACAAACACAGAACAGACAGAAACAAATACAAATAACCTCGATTTAATCAAAACGAAATTGGAAATGATAAGGGAACCATCGTAATCCCTTTTAAAGGCAGATACATTTGTATTGCCTGCTCCGAGGCCTTTTGTCCGCTGGGTCGAAACTCATCAGGGAGACACGGCTGGCTGTATTTGCCCTCCTGGCGTCAAATAGAGACACACCACAGTCATAAATACCGTGGTGTTCTCACCACCAAGGGTGCAAAAAAAGAATCCAATAGCACCCCCGAAGCAGCCAGCGAAGAGTAGTAACACACACACACAAGCTCGCATGCGGG
>JADBJO010003084.1:5000-20594 GCA_016801955.1 Conus betulinus
TCTATGCCACATGGTTTTGTGTGAAACGACAGTGCATTCACTTTGTAGTGGATCCACCCAGAAGCCATTTCGTCCCTTTTGTTTGGCCATTCTTCGTCATGGACAGCAATTCGTATCAAAGTGCATCCAGTTGCTCTGGATCTGCCCACTCCAGTACAGGGACAGGCTATGGACTGCATTTGGTATCAAAACTAGAACGTTATAAATCTCATTGCCAATTTCCGGGAACCTGCTTGAACCGTGATGTCACGCCAAAAGGTATGAGATTGTTTTTCCCCTTCTCTGCGCTTCCCCAACGACAACTTTACACACAGAAAATACAGACTCTACTGAGGAATACAGAAAGAAACATTCTTCGGTTGTCATAGCTTTCATGAAGAAACTGTTGAGGACCTGGAGAACAGTTTTCAGATAGCCTTAACGGACAGTTTGGATCAAGAGACTCTTGCAAAGTCTCTCCAAAAAATAGATTCAGTACAAAGATCCGTCGGGTCACGTTGTAGTGACACGAAAAAGAAAAAAAGACATCAGCCTTATTTCAGGACAGCGACAAAAAACCAAAACTCTGTTTAGTTTACAAACTGAACTCCCACCCCAGAAAACTAAAAGAAACCGCCATTTCAGACGTCGTGTTCCGCTAATAAAAACATATCCCACACAAGTCATTAACCTTTCATCATACCAACTCACTGATGCCCAGACAAGGTTACTGGCTATGGGACCGAAGTTTTGCCCAACACCCTCAACTTATGACGAAACAGAGTTGCTCCAAGATACTTTTGAAGGAATCCGCCATCTGCGCTTAAGTGAATTCTTCCATGATGATGATGCTCCCACTCTCATTCCCAAAAAGCTGAATTTTCTACAAGAAGTTTTGGTGTCCCCCTAAGGGAAGAGATGAGGCTCTTGATGCTTACTGTTCCACTATTCTTTCCAGAGTGGAATCCCATATCTCACAACCTACCAAGCAACAAAACTTAAACAAAGAACAACGTGCTGATTTGAGAGAACTGAAAAAAAACTTGTGAATACCAGGGTCCTACGAATTCACCAGCAGATAAAGGTGGAGCAATTGTGGTGCAAGATTTCAATAAATATGTAGAGGAAGCACACAGACAGCTTCACAACACAACTCACTATGAGCATCTGACGGCTGATCCCACAACAGATATTGCATCAAAATCAAACCACCTAATGGAAAAGCTGCACTCAGAGGACCGTATCGACGATGACTGCTACAAGTGGGGTGTGCTGGAGCCTGAGAAAACTAAGACACCTTACGTTTACCATCTTCCTAAAGTCCACGAAGATTTACTTAAACAACCTGGACGTCCATTGTGTCAGGAGTCAATGGACCAACTGAACGTCTCTCAAACCTAGTGGACCATTGGCTCCAGCCTCTTGTACAAAACCTGACGTCCTACATCAAAGACACAACTCACTTCTTGAACATCTTGGAAGAATGGAAAATCACTCAACAGCCTCTGGCGAGTGAAGTATTGATCGTCACTGTTGATGTGGTTGGGTGTACACAAATATATACTCATCATGAAGTGGCGATTTCCCTGAAAGAAATCATCGCCAGTTTTGGTCATCATTTGAAAGAAGGCCCCTCTGTTCCATTACTACTGGAGATCGTTTGAACACGTCCTTCAAAACAACGTGTTTGATTTTGATGGTGAGCTGTTCCAACAAGTCCATGGCACGCAATGGGGACCCCAATGGCTCCCTCCATTGCAAACATCTTCATGGCATGGTTAGAACAACGGCTACTGGCAACTTCATCCGGGCATGTCCATCCAAAATTCTGGCGCCGTTTCATTGATGACATTGTCATGCTCTGGTTCCATGGGAAAGCCAGCTGCTTTTGTTCCTCAGCTGGGTAAACAACCAGCATGCCACGATAAAGTTTACAGCCAACTATGGTAGAACCCAACATCCCTTTCCTGGGAGTCAACATCAGCATCAATGGGGATACAATCACCACAGACCTTCACACTAAATCCACGGATGCTCACATATACCTACCCTTCAACTCCTGCCACCCTAGACACACTGTCTGAGAGGCATCCCCTATGGGCAGGCTATCCACCTGCGAAGAATCTGTTGTGAAGATGAAGTGTTCCTGAAACGATGCAGAGAGCTGAGAACCCACCTACATAACCGTGGCTATCCATTAGCTCTGGTGGACTCTGCCATCAACAAGGCACAGACACTTCCCAGGAAGGATGCGCTCCAGTACCAACGGAGGAACCATCAGTCAGACAGGGTGCCATTTGTTATCCGCCATAACCCTTCCAACCCTCCTCTGGCCTTTTGGCTGAAGGAAAAAATGATGGAGCTCCACACAGAAGTAGACGCATGAAGAGAGCCGTTCCCAAACCTCCCATTGTTGGTGAGCGTAACTGTCGCAATCTGTGGAACCTTCTGATGCCCAGCAAACCACCAGCAGTGCAACATCAAGCGTCTGCTACAGATTCTTTGGTACCAGGCTGCTTCAAATGCACAGCGAAACAATGTGTTCTGTGCAAGGAACACCTGGAGGAAACGACCTCCTTCAAGAGTGTTCGCACGGGTCACCAGTTCAAATACGGGACTCAGCTACGTGTAAAAGTACCAACCTAGTGTACCTGATCAACTGTGGACATTGCCAGGATGTACAGTATGTTGGTGAGACGGGAAACAGCCTACAAACACGCTTCAGTGGTCATCGCTCTGACATCATCAGAAAGCAAGATACACTCGTGGCACGTCATTTCTGTGGACCTGGCCACCAGCCGTCAGATTTGAAATGTTGTGTGATTGAACTCATAAAGACCACAGATGCACAGAAAAAAAAAGATAGAGAGAGGATGTGGAGACACAAGTTGAAGACCAACTACCGTTTGGTCTCAATGTGTGGGATTAGTTGGTCTCACATGAACAATCTGCGGGGAACTTTGCCCTTCATTGAATCAAGACTACACCCAGGCGTCACAATTTATCATACAGTAATGAGGGAGGTGGGGGGGGGGGGGGGGGGGGGGGGGGGGGGGGGGGAGGGGGGGGATTAATGACGTAAAAAACACTCATTACGTCAACTAGTTTTGACGCCAACTTCCATGGTCAGCTGAGGAAGGTTTGCAAAAACCGAAAGCGCTTCTGTAAAACGCTTTAGGTGTTTTATTTTTTTTTATTTGAACGACGTCATATATTTCGTGCTGAATATATATCTGAAGCGTCGCCAATTCATCCTTCACATTAGAGACATAATGATAACAGAAAGACCATTCTAATCTTATTTCACATTTTAAAAACAATGATAGAAGGAGGAGACTTTAGCAAATGTGATCCTTTACATGTCAAAGACAATGATAACACTATTAACAATGACACCGCTAATCTTATCCTTCACATGTGCAAAAATACATTTCACGAAAGAGACCTATGCCAGTTCTATCAATCACACCATAAAACCATTGATAACCCAGATTTTGCAGATCTTCATATCTTATGAATGATTTTGACAGACAGACATTTCTTATCCTTCACCTTTAAAAACTATTATCACAGGAAAACTTTTTAAAAACATATTTTACATTCCAAACAGATGAATACACAAGTACAAATGATAAGTCATAAAAGATTGAATTTTACGAACTGCACATTCACAGGAGGCTAATTAACACTATATTCATACCACCAGAGCCCACAACACATTAAGATGGGCATGGGAAAAAAGCCACTTTCTGTGATGGACACCAGCGCATTTCGAAATGTCTGGGTGCAGCATCATTGCAAGATCCTCTATCTAAAGGCACGTTAATCTCACCGTCCACATGGAGTCAAAAACACATGGGGTCTAACTGCCAACTCAGCAAACTAGCTCACACACCCAAGAGTTCACCGGCCACGCCCTTCACGGCCATCAAGCCAGCTCGTCCTCCGAGATGTCCGGCACGTGGAAAGGAGCCTCTGACCACTTGTGCTTCTTCTTCAGCTTCTCGCCGTGGCGCAGTCCACGAGGAAGAAGCTATCGATCTTGAGGACGGGCAGGTGGCGGGCCCGTGGGTTTGTAGCGGATCAGGATGCCCCAGTCATAGGAACAGTTGTCGGCCCGGCAGTGAACCTTGGCCTCCTTCTCCACGTTGTGTCTGATCTGCTTCACGTCCCCTGTTTCCACCCTCTTCCACCTGTCAGAGAGGAGATCACGAAGAGGATTGTCAACGAGGCTGCAGGTGGAGAATATCTGAAAACGAGCGTTACCTCCGACTTCGTCAGAATACTTGCCAAATTTGACATCTATACTACGAAACAGATAGATAAATGTCTGTCTAAATTTATCTGCTTTTCAAAATCATTTCAATTCAAGTTTCAAGATCGAACTTCACAATGTACCACAGATCAACAGTGTCTCCAAATTCGAACACAAACCAATCAATTTTTAAAAAATTGCATAGACATTCTTCGGCGATTTTTCTTTTCGTGGATGAGTATATCTTATTTTATGTTTGTTTGCTTGTTTTTATGTATTCTTGAATGTTCTGTATTATTGTGCATGGTACAAGTATCCATTACAATGTTTAGCATATACTTTAGGCGCATGTGAATCAAAACACACACCCAAGACTTTCATACAGATAAAGGCCTAAGCGTTTTACTAACGGGGATTATACATAGCTCAGTGGTGGAGCGCCGGACTCGTAATCTTGGTGATCCTGGGGCTGCGGGTTCGAATCTTCGCCGGGCCGTTTCGGTACAGGGGGATTTTTCCCTCGGAGTTAACATTGGTTCTGACCCCATTTCCCATACAGACCTTCGAATGAGACTATAAACCGAGGTTCCGTTGTGAACGAATGCATACTATTTTGCACACACGTAAAATCCCATCACCAACTTTCGGAAGAGAAGGCCAGTTTGGCCGTTGGTATGGATGACACGTTACACATAGCATGCACTCTGCGTGAGAAATGAAAGAATGAAGGAAGTAAGGAAATTGAGTGAACGATATTGAATAATATTGACTGGCACGGGAAACGACTGAATGAAGCACTGGCAGGCAGCTCTTCTGTCGGCACTACCCAGGTAGGCAGCCCGTTGTGTTTTGTAAACGAGTGTGCATTGTGTAAAGCGCTGAGAGCTTGGTCTCTGGCCGAGGAGAGGCTCTATATAGATATTTATACCAATAATAATAATGATATAAGCTGAACGAAACAAAATAGGATCCAGTGGTGTATCCTCTTCTCCTTTAACTCAGCAGGATGTCATCAGGGAACTACACCGAAGAACAGTCCACTACGCTCCATTCAACTCGTAAGTTGCAAATTTGACCGAACTTAATCTAAAATATTTTTGCACCACCAGGGGAAGTAATAGTAAGTTAGACTGAAATAGTTACTTCCCAGGTACTTTTGTCATAAAAAAATTGTAAATACGAAATATAACTTTAACAGCACTTGAAAGAGTTCATATTTCATTAAAAGATATATTACTGACCATATAGTTATCAATTCGTAGCAGCATATTTGCAGTGCTTAAGCTCTGTGAAAAATGTGTGGTAATTTTGCTCAACAGTTGCTAGACCCATGCTAAATATCTACAACATTTCATGGCTTTGACCTTGGCTTACACTAGGGACACCCGACCTACAGACCAACCCCACGTGCTGTCTGACCTACAGATTAACCCCACATGCTGTCTGACCTACAGACCAACCCCACGTGCTGTCTGACCTACAGACTAACCCCACGTGCTGTCTGACTACAGACGAACCCCATCCCACGTGCTGTCTGACCTACAGACTAACCCCACGCGCTGTCTGACCTACAGACTAGCCCCACGCGCTGTCTGACCTACACACAAACCCCACGCGCTGTCTGACCTACAGACAAACCCATGCACTGTCTGACATAAAGACTAACTCATCACGCCGCCTGACCTTCGCCCTAACATCCCCCCCCCAACCCCCCACCCCCATCTCCCCACCTCCTTCCACACCCGTCACCATCTTCCTCACCTGCTCCCGAAACTTTTATCAACCACGGCGCGACACGTTTGCTCTAGGAGGCGGAAGTCGGTGGACATGCAGACAAACCCGTGACACTTCCGGCAAAGGAGGCGGTATACGCCGGAAGTGTCGATGAGCCGGCGCTGTTTCTCCACAGCCACTTCCGCCTGGTGAGCGCGAGCCTCAACGTCCGTCCTCTGCCATCGGTCCCTGGACTCCAGGAAGCCGTTGGGGCACTGGTCCATCTCCTCCTGTACCTGCTCCACGGCCTTGTTCATGAGGCGCTCCCAGGCCAGGTTCTCCTGCTCCTTGTTGATGCTGCCCTGGTTCAGGCTGCCCAGGAGGCAGTACTGGCTGTCCAGGCGGCGGGCCCGACCTGCAGCAGGGAGAACGAAGATGGGGTGTGTGTGTGTGAGAGACGGGGACAAGACAAGACGAGAATATATAACGAGTTGAAAAATAAAAATTTAGATTTTTGGCCTCGAATCGAAACACTTGGCAACGGCGGCCGACGTTCGCTGGAACAGCGGCCATCAAACGCCGCGTCTAAACGCCTAGAACTTCCCAAATACCCAATATGGACACGAAATGTTGGACACCCTCGACGGGCCGATACTGGCGGACCGGTAGTTCACCGATACTGGTGGGCGGACGGATTCGGGCGGATGATTAGAGAAAACGAAGAATCACGTATGACTGTTTTGTCAAACATCATAAAGGGCTACGCTCCGAGGTTGTTAAAAAACGTTCCATTGAATGAATTCCTGAAAGAGGGAAATACCTTGCATCTGGTGTAAGCTTTTACGGAAAAAAGATTTTTCAACCATCTTTTCAGTGTTTTAGAGAATCTATTTTAATGATGGATATGTGCGTGAGTGAGTGAGTGAGTGAGAGATAGAGAGAGAGAGAGAGAGAGAGAGAGAGAGAGAGAGAGAGAGAGAGAGAGAGTGTGTGTGTGTGTGTGTGTGTGTGTGTGTGTGTGTGTGTGTGCTTTTTTTTTTCTTTTCACTTTTTTTTCAGGGGAATTGGCTCAGACAAGGCGACAGAGTCATCTGTACGCTATGGGAGCCGGAATAGCTCAGTTGGTAGAGCGCCAGACTTGTGATCCTGGGGTTGCGGGTTCGAATCTTCGCCAGGCCGTTTCGGTACAGGGGGATTTTTTCCTCGGAGTTAACGTTGGTTCTGACCCTATCTTCCATACAGTCCTTCGAATGAGACTATAAACCGAGGTTCCGTGTGTGAACGAACGCATACTATTTTGCACACACGTAAAATCCCATCAACTTTCGGAAGAGAAGGCCAGTTTGGCCGTTGGTATGGATAAGTTACACATAGCATGCACCCCTGTGTAGATATGGAAAGAATGAAGGAAGTAAGGAAACTGAGTGAACGATATTAAATGAAATTGACTGGATGACACGGAAAACAACTGAATGAAGCGCCAGCTGGCAGCTCTTCAGTCTGCGCTACCCAGGTAGGCAGCCCGTTGTGTGTAAACGAGTGTGGATTGTAAAGCGCTTAGAGCTTGGTCTCCTGCTAAGAATAGGCACTATATAAGTATTCATTCTAATCTAATCTAAGCAGCCCAGGTATGGCCCCACGCGGTCGGCTGGACTGTAAACGACAGGAATTCAAGTGAATACTCTGACGCAACAGAGACCACTCTGTACCGCTCCTGAACAAGCCTAAAGCTGTGACTTCAAAAGAACTTGAACCCTCACCCGTGTCTGGATCATGGAGATCATGGAGGTGACGTAGTCGTAGCGGACCACCAGGTTACAGGCCTGAAAGTCCAGGCCCTCCTCCGCCGCTGACGTGCACACCACCAGTCTGTATTCCCCGGCTCTGAAGTTGAACAGCACGTCAGAGATCTCCTGCCCTTTCATCCCTGTCAGGCAAAATGGAACACAATGTCACAAACCTTGTTTTTGTACTCCCAGTTCTTATAGAACAGGGCATACTTTACAATGGGGAACGAAGAAATGCTGTCTGTCTGTCCGTGGTCAAAATGTGTTCAACTCGCTCCAGACATAACTACTGGGCCGATGTTTCTGAAAAGTTGTAGGTATGTTCATTATGGGTAATGGATGATGCTCGATGTTTTATTTACCGTTATGGCTATAACGGCCCATAACGGGTTTTTTTTTCTTCTTCATGGAATATCTCAGAAAGTACCTGGCCGATCTTTCTGAAAATTTGAAGGTATGTTCATTATGGGTCACGGATGATGCCCGATGTTTACCAGAATGGCCGTTACTAACGGCTGTAACGGCCCCCAAAACGGTTCTTCCTCTTTATGGAATATCTCACGCGTATTCAAGATAAACTGGGAGTACGTTTAT
This sequence comes from Conus betulinus, assembly GCA_016801955.1. NCBI lineage: Eukaryota > Metazoa > Mollusca > Gastropoda > Neogastropoda > Conidae > Conus > Conus betulinus. Next base: position 13,329 of record JADBJO010003084.1, read on the forward strand.
ATGCTTTGCATCGTTTTTTTTTTTTACGACATATGATTAAAATAAGATCAATATGAAATCAGAAACCTCCTGTATTTTTGCATTATTGATGAAAACATACTTTTTTGACATGACGTCAGATTCTCTTTTATGACCTATCATGGAAGGAAGACAATCCATTATGATCTTGTTTGCTCTGTAGTTCAATAGGATGACAGGTCAAAACAACATCAGGAATCTCCAGTCTTCTGATTGTCTTTGATGAAAGCTCAACGTGAGGTACCACCAATCATTTTTCTTCTCTCTCTATCTCACTTTCCTGATGATGAAAAGTTAACATGACGTCAGAAATCTCCCGTCTTTTCATTGCCTGTGACATACATTTCACTTTATAGAAGTCCTGTTTTTTGAAGCATCTGACGTCAGAAATCTTCTGTGTGTTCATGATCTGTAAAGAAATTTTAATATGACGTGAGTCCCTTTGTTCTTTTTAAATCGCCTTTGATGAAAAATCTACATCACGTCGGATATTTCCGATCTTTTCATCACCTTGGATAAGGTTTAACATGAAGTATGTCCTTTCGAATGATTACCTACGATGAAAGATCAATGTGATGTCAGAAATTGCCCCCCCCCCCCCCTTTTTCTTTTTTTTTGTTTTTTTTTTTTTTTTTTTTTTTGTTTACTCATAATGAAACGATAACGCGAAATCCTTAATCCCCCGTCTTTTCATTACCTGCGACGCAAGATGTAGGTGAATTTTTACCTCAGAATTTCATGCCTTTATATATCAACGTGATGAGTTGACCATGACGTCAGCACTTTTCAGGAAATGAAGACGGGCAGACAGATACAGAAGAAAACAGAGAGAGAGAGAGAGAGAGAGAGAGAGAGAGAGGTCAGAGAGAGAGAGAGAGAGAGAGAGAGAGAGAGAGAGAGAGGGAGAGAGACAGACAGACAGACAGACAGACAGACAAACATATAGATATATAGACTAAAGAGAAGCAGAACCTGGCAAGTGAGAGGAACAAATCGGCAGTGAAACAGACAGAGCAAGCCACACACACACACACACACACACACACACACACAGCCCTTACCCCCATCAACAGCGGATTTCCTCTGTCCCGTGATGCGTCCAGGGTTCAGGACTTTCAGCTGCGGATGCGTCAGGATCCAGTTCTGAATGGCTTTGGTCAGTTCCAGCGTTCTGACGAACACCATGCAGGCACAGTCCTCCTGGAAACGGTCGTGCCAAACAGGTGGGGGGCCAGTTCCACGCCTGAATTTGCTGTACTGATTCTCACACTAGCTCTGCGTCTAATTACGCTCCCCCCCCCCCCCCCCCCCCCCCCCCCCCCCCCAAAAAAAAAAAAGTAAAAGAAGAAGAAAAGAAAAAAAATGCTATCAAAAACTTTTCCTACAATCTGGCCATCTGTAAACCCTATTATGAAGTCAACGTGGATAGTAGATCAGAAATAGCAACGAGACAGCTCCACGCCATCTGTAAACCCTATTATGAGGTCAACGTGGATTGTAGATCAGAAATAGCAACCAGACAGCTCCACGAGAAAAACGCGAATGTTGAGAGAGTACAATATCTTCTACAATGCCGCACCTCTGGGACTTGATCTATGACATCAGAAATGACAAAGACCACATGCCAACTAATTTAGTATTGGAAGAAGTATAGCCACATGCATGCGATCTAAGGTTTGTAGAGAACTGCCCTTGTCAACATTGAAATCAGGGGTTACAGAAAATAAAACAAGGAAAAAAAGGAGCAACATAGTATGATGTAACATGATGTGGTACGACTTCAGCTAGGCTTTATATGATGAGAGAAAGATGTTGAGTTGACAGTGGATGACACACGCTCACTTATGATGAAGACACTGGCGCGGTGGACGTGGACAAAGATCGCACTGTGGTGACACTACTTACCTGGTTCTTCTCCAGAACACCCAGGAGAATCTCTTCCAGCATCTGGAGTTTGGGGTTGTAGTCTTCCGGGTCGCTGCATGCTCTCTGCAGCTCTGGAATCCGTCCTGCACAATATTTCATGTAAATGTTCACCGTTGATGTTCATTTCAGACGATAAGACTGATGGGAAGGATAATCAAAGTTGAATTGGGAAGATAATGAACGTTGACTTATTCATTTGAACAAAAAGCTAAGGTGGTTGGAAATTCAAAACACACGATACATTTTAACATTAGGACACATTTCAGCCTGGAATTTCTTAATTTCTTCAAAAACATTTATGGATACATTCACTGCGAAAAAACATCGCAACTAACAGATGTTTCCGTATCAGAAACTCCCCGTTGTAAGTCTCAAAGGAGATTTGATTTAAATCAGAGTGTTCACACCCAGATTAAAGATTATCGCTGACTTCATAATAATCATGAAGGTTTAGGGGTTTAGAAATAATTGAAACTGCGGGTTGCACTTACAGTAGTGAATTCTAAACAGGAAAAAAAAACTTAGATACAGCATGAATTAAATGAACTATAAACAAACTTGAAATGAAACATTGTGTTTTTCTCACAGTGGCAAATTCTAAAATGGGGGGTCACGGGAAAGGTCTGAAAAGATTAGCACTGAAAATCAAAAAGAGTAAGCCAAAATGGGGAGGGGGGTGATAGGCAAGAAATGATCTGTTGCTGAATTCACAGACTGGATACCCCAAATTATTAATGATGGAGTTTAACAGCAGCAGCTGCCCTCTAAACGTCATGGGCAATACAGGTCTGATGATTGGCCTCGCTGCCGGTAAAGGAAGCCATGGTTAGACTCACGGATGAACTGTCCAGCACACGCCTCTCCGTACTGCTGTAACGGCTGTGAGGCACCTGGTCCTCCAGGATCCCCAGCTGTTCCTGCAGGTAGTCGAGGGCGTACTGAGAGTGGCAGTCTTCATTCAGCGTCAGACATCGCTGGCACACCTGTGGGGGACACAGAACAATCTGTACGTAAAGTCATGTTACAGTTCTATTGCTGAAGACTGCTGGCCCTTGAACTCACACCATCATGAATATTTGAGGAAAAGTCTTAAGCTGCAATTTTGAAAACAAGTGCTCTCATCATGTGACGGACCTTTTTTGTCCGGTCACACAAATTTTTACAACCGCGTTGGCCGGAACATGTTCAGCCAGAAACCGGTTGGTTAGTTGACCTGACTGCTGCTCACCTGCGCTCTGTATAAGCCAGGTGAGCTGAAACGATCAGGCAGTCTCTCCAGCAGTTCCGGCAGTGCAACTTCCCAGTGGCCGAAAAGGGACTCCTGAACTAGTTGCTGTGGCTGTCAGGTTTTTCATTATCAGCAATTTTTAAATCGTAAATCCGAAATCGTTCTCCCTACCTATAGGCGACTGTAACTTTCTCAGCGCCTAGTAATGTTTTTTTTAGGGAAAAAAAGTGTTTTTTGGTATATCTTGAGACTTGATAGGGTGATAGGAAGAAATTGTTTTTAGAAAGTATGAACAGAAAGAGGAAAAAATATGTTGTTGATGAGTGATCGGAAAAGGAGGTGGCTTACTAGTTCATGGCTTTATGATGAAAAAAAAAGTTTTGTTTATTCTAATTTATTGTAATGATGCTATTGATAGCAAGCTCTGGAAGTGAGCGATGGAAACTATCGTGTACTAATGGGTGTGATATGTATTTAAACCATCCTTTGATATGAATAATGAATATCTATTTGTGGATAAACAAGAGTGTGTGTGGAAATCATTCTCCTTAGATGTAGTGATTATGTGAAATGATAAAAAACATTCTTGTCATGATGGAAGAGACATGAAATGATCAAAACATTCTTATCTTGATGAAAGAGACGAAAGGAAATCTATGCTATTCTTGGTTTACGAAAAGGGTCTATGTGGAAATCCTTTCCCCCCATGTGTGTAGAGCATGATTTCGGAAAGGTCTATGTGGAAATCCTTCCTTCCCCAATGTGTTAAACATGATTTCGAAAAGGTCTATGTGGAAATCCTTTCCCCCTGATGTGTAGAACATGTTTTCAAAAAGAGAATGTTCTATTGTGATATCATAGGGAAACTTTGCGGATTTCACTGTGGGTATTTTCCCCGAACTTTTGGTGAACTATAAAGTAAATTGTTGGTATGAATATGATTAATAAAAATGATGAATAATAGCCATGTTATAGTAGGCTATATAATCAAGGTAGTTATTAGTTTCTATAGGTGAAGTCGTTGTCCTGGTGTGACCGGAAACTGGCTGCCCACTGCTAGAGGGTCTGGGGCGTAGCCGAGATCTACCCCTTGTCTCCACCCTGCTGGGGTGTGGAGAGGTCGACGAAGGAGTCGACAGTAACCCGACCTGCCACTGCTAGAGGGTCTGGGGCGTAGCCGAGATCTACCCCTTGTCTCCACCCTGCTGGGGTGTGGAGAGGACGCGGGAGTTGACAATAACCCGACGCACCAGTTGTGCCAGAGCTGCCGCTGCTGCCGAGCCAGAGCCGCCGCTCTTGAGGTATTTGAACCAGTGACCTGTTGGGCCAGTCGTACCAGAGCCATCGCTTCTGCTGTACCAGGGCCGTCGCTTTTGTGGCGTAAACTTGTTTGTGTGTGAGCCACAGATCTTGTGTTGGAGCCGTCGCTCCTGTTGTGGACAGAGCCGTCGCTTCGGTTCTGTGGAGACCCTGCGAGCTGCTCTCCTGACTGTGGGAGTCCCAGGAGAGGACTTCCTTTACATCATGCTTCACGTGAGACTTGTGACGTCCGAAGAACTGTCGAGTTGGGCCGGATGTGGCCAATAGAATTAGGATATTATATGTGTTGTACGCCTAGAGTTATGGCTTATATTAACATTCTGCCTTATGATATTGTTGTAGCTTAACCTCAAAGATAAAGAATAACAATAATAACTTCTTGAATTAGTGGTAAAAATAAACACGCATCAAAGCAACTTGGCAATTTTAGATTGTGCGATAATAGTAGCAATGTTTATGATAGAAGGGCCTGGAAAATATTTGACTGATATCTTGGACGTTGATATCAATAGAATTTTCTTTATGAATTGGAGTTAAGACAGAACATTCTATCAACAAATGATGCACTGAAATAGGATTACCACCAAGTACAAAAAACATGGCAAGAATATTTGTGTTCCATGCATTTAACTTGAGTTTTGCTACTATCTTGGAAATGTGACGAGGGACAAGTATTTACATATTTCAGATTTTCTCCACAATTTCTTATAAACACAATTTTCTAATTTTAGCAACATTTCTGACGAAGATGTTTTCAGTGAAGATAATAAATTACAATCGAGGCAATGTTTAGCTCCAGTTTTTAGCAAGTATATCTGCTGCTTCATTCCATTTCAACCCTACTATGAGAGGGAACCCAGCAAAAGTCAATACATATTCCATGAATCCTTAAACAGTGTATGAGGTGATGAATATATCAAAAAGTAAATCTTTCCGAGCCTTACCATCCCAATGTTCCAGAGACTGCAAGACAGATTTTGAATCAACACATATGAGAATATTTATGAAAAAGCATGGGAGCATCATAAATGTAGCTCAAAGCCATCAATATTGCATATAATTCTGCTGTAAATATGGGAAAACCCTTAGCCAAGATGATAATTCTTTTTCACATTTAGGCTAGGAATGACAAAACCAGAACCACTACCAATGCTATCTAGGACTGAGCCATCAGTGTAAATTTTCAGGTGATTGCTATAAAAATTGTCAAAATGAACTCTGACCTCACCAACCAAGAGATTAACGTTTTCAGTTTAGAAACACTTGAGTAATTATAATCAAAATTTCCACACAAACGCTCCCAAGAGGGGATCTTAGGCGTGATGGGATCTTCAGAAACTGTTGATAAATCAATGTTACAATCAGACATAAGCTTATACGCGTAATTTCTAACTGGTTGTAAATATAGAATATTTCTAGCTCGTTTAGGATAATCTTTTTTTTTTTTTTTTTTTTGCTGTCCCAATCTCTGTGCCACTTCAGAGGCAGTGCACCCACGCCGCCCATTCAGACACCCTGTCCACAGCCACAGCCCGGTCGGCCCCGCCGCAGCCACGGCACCGGCAATCCACAAGGAACAGTCAATGTCAAGTTGTCAAGAGGCAACCCACGGAGGAGACACTGCACTGCTGTCGAGTCACCTCGGTGGTGTTCAGTGGCGCCTGTTCTGATCTAAAATATGCAGGACACCACCTACTAAGCCCCCTACTGACGACAATAATTGCTTTGTCGCGGAGCCGGCGCGAGTGAGGTCTCCCTCCGGAGGGCGCCACCACGTCCGTCCAGCGACAGCCCCCATGGACTCGCCGATACCGGTGACCCCGACGGAACCAAACCAAGGCCACAGACGTGGAGAGGACATCGAAATTGAGGTCACCATGACAGCAGGGCATGAAGGGCCACAGAACTTGAGACTTTTTTTTTTAATGCTGATCGATGATAATGAGATGATTAAGATGATGCTACGGATTTCCATTTCGGTCTGAGACTACATGACAGGGCTGTACTCTACGCTTCCTTCATAATATATCCCAGTGTCAACCAGGCCCGAGAGATACAGGCACCTGCAGGTTGGTCAGGAAATTTGAGCAACACTCTCAGAAACGCATCCATTAAGTAGAGATGAAACTCGACTGTGTGGTCCCAGTCTTCCAAACTGAGTCCGCAGCAACTCAACTCTGGGTAGGAGCCGGTCGGGGCAGAAAAACCCACATGACTTCTGATGGGATTCGAACCCACGACCTCCCAGCCGGGAGTCCGCGACGCTAACCACTTCGCCACGGCGGCTGGTGTTTGGGATAATCTTTGTTCGAATCCATCAATAATTCTGCTGTAACTGAGTTCTTAACTGACAGAATTCTAATCACATATTTTGATACGTCTAAGAGCCGTTGTTCTCGAAAAGGTAAAACCTCTGCAGCTTGATAACTTTTGATAGTTTTTGCATGAACTGGTACACCTAAGGCCAGTTTCACTGCTTTGCTATCCAAACTTTCTAGCTTTTTTAACAGATATTTTGGAGCAGAATTATATACTTCTTGGCCATACTTTAATTTGGATCGAACTAAAGAAGTAGACAAATGCAATAATGCCTTGGTAATAAATGTTCTATGTGCTTTTTCGAACTAAGTTTTGTTGTCAAAAGACTCCTAAAAATTTAACACAGTTTTGATATTTCAAGATATTATTCTCTAATTTCAAAATAGGTAATATGGAAGGATTTTCACCATTATTAAATAGCAGCAAGCATGGTCTTTTACCTGACAATTTTAAAC
>JADBJO010003084.1:21441-44436 GCA_016801955.1 Conus betulinus
GGGGGGGTGGGGGGTGCATGGGTGAGTTCCTTAACACAAAGTAACACATATGCAATTATACTGAAAAAGAAACAGTTGTAAGTGCAAGATAAATGGGTGACACACATCATCAAGCATATGAAGGAAGATATATAATATAGATAAATTGGAAATGATATCAGATAGTACACATTGAGGCTGAAAGATTCTGCATTCATAACCGGCTTTATTAAGCACCTTTGTTCAGGTATGAGCCCCGATTCATTTCTCTTGGCTTTGAGCTTTTGCTTTTTCGTTTAATGATTATTTTCCTGATAACATCCATATTGTAATGATTCGTGTGTTATAACTTTGTCTCATGGCTTCTTTCACTAGTAATGTTTTAGTACCATTCAATCCGCCCTCCCCCCCCACATAGCCCATAAAATCACAAAAAGATCAAACCATTGCATCTGAACTGTCCGTACTGCAGGAACTGTCGGTGTCTTTTGCCGTAAGTCCTCAGAAGAGAAGACTGGGCGCCACCGCTGACGTGGACCATCACTGAAGTAGGAAGGGGTGCACACCGACTTGCTGAAGAGGAACCTGGGGTAGAGCCGAGAGCGACACCACTTAATAAGGCAGTAGACAGCCCAGAGCGGAGTCCTCTTTGAGAGTTGTGGTCTCTTTGAGGTGGACGGCTTTGAAGTAAGAGACCCCGAGGGCACTACTCGCCTGGTTTGGTAAATCCGACAGCCCTTGCCCTGGAGAGCTGTGTCCCCCTTTGAGGTGGACGGCTTTGAAGGACGAGACCCCTAATGCCAATCACTCCTGGTTTGTACATCGGACGATGGAGTCGTCACCTATGAAGTAGAGATGACCCTTTCACACCACCTTCCAGTGACGGTCTCCATTCATTGTGCCATCGGTGATGACCTGGAATATACATGCAACCAATGGAACAGACGTCGAAGGAAAACATGACCAGGGAGCAGGTGAACGAAACGCTGAACACAAATTCGGCGACGATGGATTCAACGCTGGCTGATGAACGTTCGTTTCATCAATAGGGCAGTTGGAACAGCACCACATAGTCTGTTTTATTTGTTTCCAGGCCTTGGTAACCAATGCTGTAAACATTAGATCCTTGTCATAATGCATCTCAGCAGCCAGCTGACTTGATGAGATGAAAAGTACTCTAAAATACACATCAAGGGAATGTAATTCATCCAAGACTGTGATCGCACATTCGCCTTGTCAACCCTACATACAGCAACTATTATAGGACTGTGATCCCACAATTCACCATGTCAACCCCCCCCAACATTTTTAACAGCATACAGCCATTATGAGGACTGTGATCCCACATTCCCATGCAAACCCAACCTCCAGCTAACAATGATAGACCGTGGATCCCTACATTCCCCATGTCCAACCCATACATACACGCTACAATTGATAGGACTGTGAGCCCACATTCCCCATGTCAACTCCATACATACATCTAACGAAGAAGAGGACTGTGAGCCCACATTCATTCCCCATGGCAACCATCCATTACAGCTAACTATTATAGGCCTGTGATCCCACATTCCCATGTCAACCCATACATACAGCTAACTATATAGGACTATGATACCCACATTCCCCATGTCCAACCCATTCATACAGCTAACAATGATAGGACTGTGCTCCCACATTCCCCATGTCACCCATACATACAGCTAACAATGATGGAGCTGTGATCCCACATTCCCAGATCAACCCATAAATACAGCTACTATGGATAGGTCATGTATAGACTGAAGATTCCTGCGTTTCTTTTCTATTTATGGCTGGTGACTGTTTAGTTCTGCAACTCCCCGGTCACCATGATGATGCAAGATACTGAGGGCCACAGTGGTTGAGAAGAATGTGAAACTTCCCTGATGCGACAAGTCTAACAGTGTGTTGACCATTGTTGTGACAGAGATCCACACATGGTGGTCGACGACAGAGGGATGGCTTCAGGAGCCATCCTGAAAGACCTAATGCGAGAGGTTGAAGACAGTATGGTTTCAGTGTGTCGGTAAGTCAACAGAAAGTGACCACGTTTACCCTCTGTTATGTTGTCTTTCATATGGGTCACACACTGTTCAAACCTTTGCTTTGATGGTCATATACAACCCACATCTCTATTCTTTTTCATTCTCATCGACGTATCTTTCTTCCCAATCGATGATTGATTTTTTTGGGGGCTTGCTGCACAAATCCAGGGCTGCTTCCTCCTATGATTTTCTGGTTTGGGTTGAACAAAAAAATAAGGTTTAGAAATGTAGTCTCTGTGTTTGTTTAGCAGCTATGTCCTAAACTTGTATCTTTTTGAAACCTTCCATTATTATTCATTATCAACTCTCTACTTTAGCAATCAGTTTTATTCACACTGTGACCAACCCCCCCCTCCCCCTCCCGTCCGCTCTGGATCAAAGTTTTTTACTGAATGTCATGCACATTTCATCTTCACGTCGCCTCAAAAGCGGATGTTTATACAATATCGATTTAGTCCTTGGTGCCTTATACTTCCTTTGACAGTTTCGTTATATCATTCATCTCCTCAACCTCCTCCCGCTCCACCCAAACCATCCTCAACACCATAAGTTCCCCTCGCCTTCCATTCGTTTCCTCCACCGTCATGGTCTCATCGTGATTCTCCCATCACTAGCTGGTTAAGAAAACAAGAGTTAGTTACTGCAGCAATGACAAGACAGATTATACAGGACAAAACCCAATGGAACCTTTGAACCTCTTTGGGTCTTCTTCAGGCAAAAACACAACTTTAGGACAGTGCAACACGCAGGACAAGAAACCACTTATCTTTGCATTTCGCGCAAAATGGCTGTTGGGATCCAACAAACACGTCATGGTATCTCCGAGTTGAAATGTGAGGAGAGGATCAAGATGTGACAAGGATTGGATGGATAAGAAGTTACTGAAAAGCATCGTCAGTTTTTTTTTTCATGTAATGAAACACAGTGAGAGTGCGAGAGTCCCAAGACTCTTACAATAGTTGCTGGTTAGAACAAAGTACATTTTTTTCCAGCATGATCAGTCCATAGCAACACAATTCATGTTCACAGATAATCATCCTCACCTCCTATACAATTCCCTGACACCTAAATTCTGTCAGAATTCCGATTTGCTCGTCCTCACCTCAAAGAACCTCACCACCACGCCACCCGCCCCCCTCCTATCCCCCACGCAACCCTCCATCTTCTCATGCCTGTTATTTATGATCTTTACTGCCCATCATAAATGTTTCACAGAACTGGAAACTGATACAATAGTTATCTCCCCTCCCCCCCCCCCGCCCCCCCCCCAACGCTTTTTGCCAGACATGACAGCGCTTTACAGGCAAGCACGCAGGAGCAGCTCAGGACCAGTCCTCAACAGGGCCCCCCTGGACCGATGCCGCCCCCAGTACCCGAGCACTGGGTTTGCAACCTGGAGAACACGCTGTTGACTACAGCGACCATCTGGACACCTACAAGATTCTCTTCTCCATGACGAAAATGCTGGTCGTAAGTCAGCTTTTTTTGGTCCTGTGCTTTTTCTTCTCTTTGTTGCCACTAATTGATGTCCTGTGTTAAGTTCACTGACCTGGTGTTCACTGGTATGTTCAGTTTGGCTGAAATTAATATTAGACGTTCAAACGGTTTTTTGGGGGGGGGAAGGGAAACACAGTTGGTAGTGTGTGTGTGTTTTGGGGGGCTCTCTCTCTCTCTCTCTCTCTCTCTCTCTCTTCTCTCCTCTCTTCTCTCTCGTGGGGTCTGGTGTGTGTGTTTGTGTGTTTGTGTGGTGTGTGTGTGTGGTGTGTGGTGTGCGTGGTGTTGAACGCTCGAAAGCGTCACGCATGCGAGCAAGCTTACACATAGACGGTGTATGTTGTTATGATCACGTGTGCCTGCACTTGCCTGGTTTAAACATTGTTGTGGTTGTGGGGTGTGTGTGTGTGTTGTGTGTGTGTGTGTGGTGTGTGTGTCCTGTCTGTCTGCTGTCTGTCTTGTCGTCTTTGTGTGTGTTTTGTATGTCTGTCTGTCTGTCTTCTGTGCATGCATGTCTGTGTGTGTGATATTCCTAGTTTTTATGGTTTTTCCTTCAGGTCTGCTAGTTTTAAGGGCCTGATACCACTCGTGAGCTGAAGAAGGGCAAAACGAAGAAAGGGAAGGAAATTGAAGAGAGGGGAAGGGGGAAACTGAAGACAAGGGTAAAATCTGAAGAAGGGGGAAAGGGGAACTGAAGAAGGGGAAGGGGAAATTGAAGAAGGGAAGGGGGAACTGAGAAAGGGAAACCTGAAAGGAGGGGACAGGGGGAAACTGAGGAAGGGGAAACCTGAAGGAGGGGAAGGGAAACTGAAGAAAGGGAAACCTGGAAGAAGGGAAACTGAAGAAGGGTAAGCAAGAAAAAGGAAGGGGAAATGAAGGGGGGAAGGGGAGGAAAGGAGGGGAACCTGATTGGGAAACCTGAGGAGGAAAGCTGAAAGAAGGGGACGGGGGAAACTGAAGAAAGGGAAACCTGAAGGAGGGGGAGAGGAAACTGAAGAAGGGGAGACCTGAAGGAGGGTAAGGGGGAAACTGAAGAAGGGGAGACCTGAAGGAGGGGAAGGGGGGGAAACTGAAGAAGGGGAGACCTGAAGGAGGGAAGGGGGAGGAAACTGAAGAAGGGGAGACCTGAAGGAGGGGAAGGGGGGGAAACTGAAGAAGGGGAGGACCTGAAGGGGAGGAAGGTGGAAACTGAAGAAGGGGAACCTGAAGGAGGGGAAGGGGGAAACTGAAGAAGGGAAACCTGAAGGAGGGGAAGGGGAAAACTGAAGAAGGGAAAACTGAAGGAGGGGAAGGGGGAAAACTGAAGAAGGGAAGGGGAAACTGAAGGAAGGGAAAACCTGAAGGAGAGAAGGGGGAAATCCTGAAGGAGGGTAAAAACCTGAAGGAGGGAAAAGGGGAAAACTTAAGGAGGGGAAGGGGGAAACTGAAGAAGGAGAAACTGAAGGAGGGGAAGGGGGGGAAAACTGAAGAAGGGAAAACTGAAGGAGGGGAAGGGGGAAGGTGAAGAAAGAAAGGGAAACTGAAGGAGGGGAAAGGGGAACTGAAAGAAGGGAAAACTGAAGGAGGGGAAGGGGAACACTGAAGAAGGGAAAACTGAAGGAGGGGTAAAACTGGGAAAGGGAAAGGAGAAGAAGAAGGGAAAACCGAAAGGGAAGGGGGAAACTGAAGAAAGGGGAACCTGAAGAAAGTGGAAACTGAAGAAAAGGGAAACTGAAAGAAAGGGAAAACCGAAGGGACGGAAGGGGGAAACTGAAGAAAGGGGAAACTGAAGAAAGGGGAACTGAAGAAGGAAAAACGGAAAGAAAGGGGGAAACTGAAGAAGGGAAACCGGGGAAAGTGGGAAACTGAAGAGGGGGAAACTGAAGAAGGGGGAAACTGAAGAAGTGGGAAACTGAAGAAGGGAAAACTGAGAAGGGGAAACGAAGAAGGGGAAAACTGAAGAAGAAGGGGAGGGAAACTGAAGAAAGGAAAACTGAACTGGAAACTGAAGAAGGGGAAACTGAAGAAGGGGAACCTGAAGGAGGGGAAAACTGGAGAAAGGAAAAATGAAGAACTTGAAACTGGGGAAAGGGAAAACTGAAGAAGGGAAACATATTCAGCCATCAAAGTCCTATGACCATGATCATATTTGCGACAGACTTTTTTTTTTAATAACTAGGGGTGGTAGGGGAAGGAATGGGGGGGGGGGGGGGGGGGGGGGATAAAGACAAGAACAGACTTACAATCCGCTTCCCGTCATTTAAAACTGTGACCTGACAAAGAGTTTACAGAGAAAAGGATGAGAAATGAGACGTTGGTGGGGGTGAAGGTGAGGAGGAGGAAGATGGGAAAGAAAAAGGGCACTAAAATGCCAGTTAGTTTTAGTTTAGTTAGTTAGGTAGGTAGTTAGTTAGTTTTGTTTGTTTATTTTTAACAGTCCTTTTCATCGTGTCCATGATTTTCCGACTCTAGCATACAAAACAGCAAAACTTTGTCAAAATGTTTAACATCATCAAAAAACATTTTTTTAAAGGGGACAAGAAAACAGAGAGACAGACAGACAGACAGACAGACTGATTTCAAGAAACGTGCAATAGGACTACATAACAATTCAGCTAGCTATCTAAATATTTGAAAGTGTTTAAAGAAAGATTTAAACTGGATCCCAAAAATAACATTAACCATTAACCGAAAGAGGCCAAAATACTTTCTACGACTTATAATAATAATAATCATAAATAATGTAATACGCTTATATAGCGCATTTCGTGTTAACAACTCAATGCACTACATCCACATTTGCACTTATTCATACAATATTTCATGGCCAGATTTAAAAAAGAAAGAGTAGGCTGATTACGAAGGTCTTCAGGGAGGGAGTTCCAAATAGAAGGTGCTCTAAAACTGAAGGCTCTTTCGCCAACAGATTTCAGAGAACGCTTAGGGATTTTCAAAAGTTTTTGTGAAGAAGAGCGAAGGGTACGAGAGCTTTGGTAAGGTGCAGAGAGAAGAAGAGAGATAGTGAGGAAGAGATTCATTGAAGTGGCGCGGAAAGCAAGAACTGCCAGTTTAAATTGCCACCGATACTGTATGGGAAGCCAGTGCAGTTCCATCAGCATGTGAGTGATGTGCTCATACCTCCTCCTCTTCAAAACAAGTCGTGCAGCGCTATTTTTGGACTCTCTGCAGCCGAGCAATCTGTTCTGCGGGAAGCCCAGCATAAACAGAGTTGCAGTAGTCCAGTCTTGACATCACCGTGGCACAGACTAGCCTGACAGCTACTATCCCCTGGATATAAAGCGTCGGATGGAAGCAATACGTCTCAGCTCTAAAAAGATGAGCGACAGACTACAGATATTTGATTCTGCATGGTCAGACACTGATCAATGGTAACACCAAGGTATTTGACAGAGTGATTGAAAGGCAATTCAGTGCCATCAACAACCATTGACTCTGACTCAACGAGTTTGAGGCAGGAGGAGGTTCCAACGGGCATGACTTCAGTCTTTTCACAATTTAATTTAAGCTTATTACTTGTCATCCATTCCTGCACACTGCTGATACACCGAACACCCCAGATTGAACAGAAACAAACTCATCAGGTGTGCCACTCTTAGAAAGCTCTGTGTCATCAGCATACTTGTGAAAATCACAATCATGGTCCGAGATAACATCCGACAAGGGCTGTGAGTACAATGTAAACAACACTGGGCCCAATACTGACCCCTGAGGTACTCCATATAAAAGAGGTGACGAAGTAGACCTTACACCACCCCCACAACACCGCCTGCGACCTATCTCTGATGTATGATTCGAACCACTGGAGAACTATCCCTCAACACAAAGTGACCCTAAGCCTTTCAAGTAAAGTAGTGTGATCTAGCGTATCAAAGGCAGCACTCAGATCAAGCAAGGCTACGAGAGAAACAAGTTTCCTGTCGGATTTGCACAGTAAACAGTCGAAACACAAGTGGACTGGCAAAGGCGCTCAACGGTTGGATAATTTCATCTTCAGTGAAGATACCATGGTCAGCTGAATGATATGAAACAGTTGTCTCTTTATTACACTACTATGTTTTTTTTCCTTGCCTTCTTTCTTATTTTAAAGCACGAGACTATCTGATTCAAGTTGAGTTCCCTGACATGTAAAATCTATGAGCTCTTGCTTTGCAGGTTGTTTAGTTGTAGCTGTAATACGATAACAACCAGAAAGACACCTGTGGAGCACGACCTCCACCAAGGTCGAACGTATCCTAAAAGGAACTGTCAGGGGAAGTAAGTACAGACTGAAACAGTAACTTCTTTCGACGAATTGAAAAGCACGAAAGGTTATCGTCTGTATCATTCGAAAGTTTCAGTGTCCCTTGAAAACATAGTATTTCATGACAGTTATGGTGTCCATACACGGCAACTTGACACGGCCAATGTTCTGTGGAAATCTTTGTCATAAATTTGTTGCACGGATCCTGATCGGTCCACGTATCTCCACCGAAAATTTGATGGCGTCGTTCGAATTCGGATGCGTGTACGATTTTAATTCACACACACACCACACACACACACACACACCCACACACACACACACACACACACACACACTCCGAAATATGGACAGACCAGGCAACAAGCCAACGTTTTCTTTTTTAAGCTGACAAGCCATCAATAACACAATATACAAAAACCATCAATTTAACACAATATCAATAAGGCAAATGTTAGTATCAGCCGTAACTCTAGCGTACAACACATATAATATACTTAATTTCTTTTGGCCACGTCCGGCCCACTCGAACCATTCTTTCGACGTCACAAGTCTCACGTGAAGCATGATGTAAGGAATCCTCTCCTGGGACTCCCACAGTCAGGAGGAGCAGCTCGCAGGGTCTCCACAGAACCGAAGCGACGGCTCTGTCCACAACAGGAGCGACGGCTCCAACACAAAGAGCTATGGCTCACACACAAACAAGGTGTTGACACCACAAAAGCGACGGCCCTGGTACAGCAGAAGCGACGGCTCTGGTACGACTGGCCCCACAGGTCGCTGGTTCAAATACCTCAAGAGCGGCGGCTCTGGCTCGGCAGCAGCGGCAGCTCTGGCACAACTGGCGCGTCGGGTTATTGTCAACTCCACGCGACCTCTCCACACCCCAGCAGGGTGGAGACAAGGGGTAGATCTCGGCTACGCCCCAGCCCCTCTAGCAGTGGCAGGTCGGGTTACTGTCGACTCCCTCGTCGACCTCTCCACACCCTCAGCAGGGTGGAGACAGGGGTAGATCTCGGCTACGCCCCAGACCCTCTAGCAGTGGCAGCCAGTTCCCGTCACACCAGGACAAACGACTTCACCTATAGAAACTAATAACTACCTTGATTATATAGCCTACTATAACATGGCTATTATTCATCATGGTTTTAATCATATTCATAACCAACAATTACTTTATATTTCACCAAAAGTTGGGGGAAAATACCCACAGCGAAATCCGCAAAGTTTCCCTACATGATATCACAATAGAACATTCTCTTTTTGGAAAACATGTTCTACACATCAGGGGGAAAGGATTTCCACATAGACCTTTTCGAAATCATTGTTTACACACATGGGGAAGGAAAGGATTTTCCACATAGACCTTTTCCGAAATCATGCTCTACACATTGGGGGGGGGGAAAGGATTTCCACATAGACCCCTTTTCGTAAACCAAGAATAGCATTAGATTTTTTTTTTTGTCGTCTTTTTCATCAAGATAAGAATGTTTTGATCATTTCATGTCTCTTCCATCATGACAAGAATGTTTTTCATCATTTCACATCACTCACTACATCTAAGGAGAATGATTTCCACACACTCTTGTTTATCCAACAATAGATATTCATTATTCATATCAAAGGATGGTTTAAATACATATCACACCTTAGTACACGATAGTTTCCATCGCTCACTTCCAGAGCTTGCTATCATAGCATCATTACATAAATTAGAATAAACAAACTTTTTTTTTTCATCATAAAGCCATGAACTAGTAAGCCACCTCCTTTTCCGATCACTCATCAACAACATATTTTTTCCTCTTTCTGTTCATACTTTCTAAAAACAATTTCTCCTATCACCCTATCAAGTCTCAAGATATACCAAAAAACACTTTTTTTCCTAAAAAAAAACATTTACTAGGCGCTGAGAAAGTTACAGTCGCCTATAGGTAGGGAGAACGATTTCGGATTTACGATTTAAACTTGCTGATAATGAAAAACCTGACAGCCACAGCAACTAGTTCAGGAGTCCCTCTTCGGCCACTGGGAAGTTGCACTGCCGGAACTGCTGGAGAGACTGCCTGATCGTTTCAGCTCACCTGGCTTATACAGAGCGCAGGTGAGCAGCAGTCAGGTCAACTAACCAACCGGTTTCTGGCTGAACATGTTCCGGCCAACGCGGTTGTAAAAATTTGTGACCGGACAAAAAAGGTCCGTCACATGATGAGAGCACTTGTTTTCAAAATTGCAGCTTAAGACTTTTCCTCAATATATTCATGATGGTGTGAGTTCAAGGGCCAGCAGTCTTCAGCAATAGAACTGTAACATGACTTTACGTACAGATTGTTCTGTGTCCCCCACAGGTGTGCCAGCGATGTCTGACGCTGAATGAAGACTGCCACTCTCAGTACGCCCTCGACTACCTGCAGGAACAGCTGGGGATCCTGGAGGACCAGGTGCCTCACAGCCGTTACAGCAGTACGGAGAGGCGTGTGCTGGATCAGTTCATCCGTGAGTCTAACCATGGCTTCCTTTACCGGCAGCGAGGCCAATCATCAGACCTGTATTGCCCATGACGTTTAGAGGGCAGCTGCTGCTGTTAAACTCCATCATTAATAATTTGGGGTATCCAGTCTGTGAATTCAGCAACAGATCATTTCTTGCCTATCACCCCCCTCCCCATTTTGGCTTACTCTTTTTTGATTTCAGTGCTAATCTTTTCAGACCTTTTCCCGTGACCCCCCCATTTTAGAATTTGCCACTGTGAGAAACACAATGTTTCATTTCAAGTTTGTTTATAGTTCATTTAATTCATGCTGTATCTAAGTTTTTTTTTTTTCCTGTTTAGAATTCACTACTGTAAGTGCAACCGCAGTTTCAATTATTTCTAAACCCCTAAACCTTCATGATTATTATGAAGTCAGCGATAATCTTTAATCTGGGTGTGAACACTCTGATTTAAATCAAATCTCCTTTGAGACTTACAACGGGGAGTTTCTGATACGGAAACATCTGTTAGTTGCGATTTTTTTTTCGCAGTGAATGTATCCATAAATGTTTTTGAAGAAATTAAGAAATTCCAGGCTGAAATGTGTCCTAATGTTAAAATGTATCGTGTGTGTTTTGAATTTCCAACCACCTTAGCTTTTTGTTCAAATGAATAAGTCAACGTTCATTATCTTCCCAATTCAACTTTGATTATCCTTCCCATCAGTCTTATCGTCTGAAATGAACATCAACGGTGAACATTTACATGAAATATTGTGCAGGACGGATTCCAGAGCTGCAGAGAGCATGCAGCGACCCGGAAGACTACAACCCCAAACTCCAGATGCTGGAAGAGATTCTCCTGGGTGTTCTGGAGAAGAACCAGGTAAGTAGTGTCACCACAGTGCGATCTTTGTCCACGTCCACCGCGCCAGTGTCTTCATCATAAGTGAGCGTGTGTCATCCACTGTCAACTCAACATCTTTCTCTCATCATATAAAGCCTAGCTGAAGTCGTACCACATCATGTTACATCATACTATGTTGCTCCTTTTTTCCTTGTTTTATTTCTGTAACCCCTGATTTCAATGTTGACAAGGGCAGTTCTCTACAAACCTTTAGATCGCATGCATGTGGCTATACTTCTTCCAATACTAAAATTAGTTGGCATGTGGTCTTTGTCATTTCTGATGTCATAGATCAAGTCCCAGAGGTGCGGCATTGTAGAAGATATTGTACTCTCTCAACATTCGCGTTTTTCTCGTGGAGCTGTCTGGTTGCTATTTCTGATCTACAATCCACGTTGACCTCATAATAGGGTTTACAGATGGCGTGGAGCTGTCTCGTTGCTATTTCTGATCTACTATCCACGTTGACTTCATAATAGGGTTTACAGATGGCCAGATTGTAGGAAAAGTTTGATAGCATTTTTTTTTCTTTCTTCTTCTTTTACTTTTTTTTTTTTGGGGGGGGGGGGGGGGGGGGGGGGGGGGGGGGGGGGGGGCGGGGGGGGGGGGGGGGAGCGTAATTAGACGCAGAGCTAGTGTGAGAATCAGTACAGCAAATTCAGGCGTGGAAACTGGCCCCCCCCACCTGTTTGGCACGACCGTTTCCAGGAGGACTGTGCCTGCATGGTGTTCGTCAGAACGCTGGAACTGACCAAAGCCATTCAGAACTGGATCCTGACGCATCCGCAGCTGAAAGTCCTGAACCCTGGACGCATCACGGGACAGAGGAAATCCGCTGTTGATGGGGGTAAGGGCTGTGTGTGTGTGTGTGTGTGTGTGTGTGTGTGTGTGGCTTGCTCTGTCTGTTTCACTGCCGATTTGTTCCTCTCACTTGCCAGGTTCTGCTTCTCTTTAGTCTATATATCTATATGTTTGTCTGTCTGTCTGTCTGTCTGTCTGTCTCTCCCTCTCTCTCTCTCTCTCTCTCTCTCTCTCTCTCTCTCTGACCTCTCTCTCTCTCTCTCTCTCTCTCTCTCTCTCTCTCTCTCTCTCTCTCTGTTTTCTTCTGTATCTGTCTGCCCGTCTTCATTTCCTGAAAAGTGCTGACGTCATGGTCAACTCATCACGTTGATATATAAAGGCATGAAATTCTGAGGTAAAAATTCACCTACATCTTGCGTCGCAGGTAATGAAAAGACGGGGATTAAGGATTTCGCGTTATCGTTTCATTATGAGTAAACAAAAAAAAAACAAAAAAAAAAACAAAAAAAAAAGAAAGGGGGGGGGGGGGGCAATTTCTGACATCACATTGATCTTTCATCGTAGGTAATCATTCGAAAGGACATACTTCATGTTAAACCTTATCCAAGGTGATGAAAAGATCGGAAATATCCGACGTGATGTAGATTTTTCATCAAAGGCGATTAAAAAAGAACAAAGGACTCACGTCATATTAAAATTTCTTTACAGATCATGAACACACAGAAGATTTCTGACGTCAGATGCTTCAAAAAACAGGACTTCTATAAAGTGAAATGTATGTCACAGGCAATGAAAAGACGGGAGATTTCTGACGTCATGTTAACTTTTCATCATCAGGAAAGTGAGATAGAGAGAGAAGAAAAAATGATTGGTGGTACCTCACGTTGAGCTTTCATCAAAGACAATCAGAAGACTGGAGATTCCTGATGTTGTTTTGACCTGTCATCCTATTGAACTACAGAGCAAACAAGATCATAATGGATTGTCTTCCTTCCATGATAGGTCATAAAAGAGAATCGACTGTCATGTCAAAAAAGTATGTTTTCATCAATAATGCAAAAATACAGGAGGTTTCTGATTTCATATTGATCTTATTTTAATCATATGTCGTAAAAAAAAAAAACGATGCAAAGCATATAAACGTACTCCCAGTTTATCTTGAATACGCGTGAGATATTCCATAAAGAGGAAGAACCGTTTTGGGGCCGTTACAGCCGTTAGTAACGGCCATTTCTGGTAAACATCGGGCATCATCCGTGACCCATAATGAACATACCTTCAAATTTTCAGAAGATCGGCCAGGTACTTTCTGAGATATTCCATGAAGAAGAAAAAACCGTTATGGGCCGTTATAGCCATAACGGTAAAATAAAACATCGAGCATCATCCATTACCCATAATGAACATACCTACAACTTTTCAGAAACATCGGCCCAGTAGTTATGTCTGGAGCGAGTTGAACACATTTTGACCACGGACAGACAGACAGCATTTCTTCGTTCCCATTGTAAAGTATGCCCTGTTCTATAAGAACTGGGAGTACAAAAACAAGGTTTGTGACATTGTGTTCCATTTTGCCTGACAGGGATGAAAGGGCAGGAGATCTCTGACGTGCTGTTCAACTTCAGAGCCGGGGAATACAGACTGGTGGTGTGCACGTCAGCGGCGGAGGAGGGCCTGGACTTTCAGGCCTGTAACCTGGTGGTCCGCTACGACTACGTCACCTCCATGATCTCCATGATCCAGACACGGGGTGAGGGTTCAAGTTCTTTTGAAGTCACAGCTTTAGGCTTGTTCAGGAGCGGTACAGAGTGGTCTCTGTTTGCGTCAGAGTATTCACTTGAATTCCTGTCGTTTACAGTCCAGCCGACCGCGTGGGGGCCATACCTGGGCTGCTTAGATTAGATTAGAATGAATACTTATATAGTGCCTATTCTTAGCAGGAGACCAAGCTCTAAGCGCTTTACAATCCACACTCGTTTACACAACGGGCTGCCTACCTGGGTAGCGCAGACTGAAGAGCTGCCAGCTGGCGCTTCATTCAGTTGTTTCCCGTGTCATCCAGTCAATTTCATTTAATATCGTTCACTCAGTTTCCTTACTTCCTTCATTCTTTCCATATCTACACAGGGTGCATGCTATGTGTAACTTATCATCCATACCAACGGCCCAAACTGGCCTTCTCTTCCGAAAGTTGATGGGATTTTACGTGTGCAAAATAGTATGCGTTCGTTCACACACGGAACCTCGGTTTATAGTCTCATTCGAAGGACTGTATGGAAGATAGGGTCAGAACCAACGTTAACTCCGAGGAAAAAAATCCCCCTGTACCGAAACGGCCTGGCGAAGATTCGAACCCGCAACCCCAGGATCACAAGTCTGGCGCTCTACCAACTGAGCTATTCCGGCTCCCATAGCGTACAGATGACTCTGTCGCCTTGTCTGAGCCAATTCCCCTGAAAAAAAAGTGAAAAGAAAAAAAAGCACACACACACACACACACACACACACACACACACACACATCCTCTCTCTCTCTCTCTCTCTCTCTCTCTCTCTCTCTCTCTCTCTCTCCTCTCTCTCTCTCTCTATCTCTCACTCACTCACTCACTCACGCACATATCCCATCATTAAAATAGATTCTCTAAAACACTGAAAAGATGGTTGAAAAAATCTTTTTTCCGTAAAAGCTTACACCAGATGCAAGGTATTTCCCTCTTTCAGGAATTCATTCAATGGAACGTTTTTTAACAACCTCGGAGCGTAGCCCCTTTATGATGTTTGACAAAACAGTCATACGTGATTCTTCGTTTTCTCTAATCATCCGCCCGAATCCGTCCGCCCACCAGTATCGGTGAACTACCGGTCCGCCAGTATCGGCCCGTCGAGGGTGTCCAACATTTCGTGTCCATATTGGGTATTTGGGAAGTTCTAGGCGTTTAGACGCGGCGTTTGATGGCCGCTGTTCCAGCGAACGTCGGCCGCCGTTGCCAAGTGTTTCGATTCGAGGCCAAAAATCTAAATTTTTATTTTTCAACTCGTTATATTTCTCGTCTTGTCTTGTCCCCGTCTCTCACACACACACACCCATCTTCGTTCTCCCTGCTGCAGGTCGGGCCCGCCGCCTGGACAGCCAGTACTGCCTCCTGGGCAGCCTGAACCAGGGCAGCATCAACAAGGAGCAGGAGAACCTGGCCTGGGAGCGCCTCATGAACAAGGCCGTGGAGCAGGTACAGGAGGAGATGGACCAGTGCCCCAACGGCTTCCTGGAGTCCAGGGACCGATGGCAGAGAGGACGGACGTTGAGGCTCGCGCTCACCAGGCGGAAGTGGCTGTGGAGAAACAGCGCCGGCTCATCGACACTTCCGGCGTATACCGCCTCCTTTGCCGGAAGTGTCACGGGTTTGTCTGCATGTCCACCGACTTCCGCCTCCTAGAGCAAACGTGTCGCGCCGTGGTTGATAAAAGTTTCGGGAGCAGGTGAGGAAGATGGTGACGGGTGTGGAAGGAGGTGGGAGATGGGGGTGGGGGTTGGGGGGGGATGTTAGGGCGAAGGTCAGGCGGCGTGATGAGTTAGTCTTTATGTCAGACAGTGCATGGGGTTTGTCTGTAGGTCAGACAGCGCGTGGGGTTTGTGTGTAGGTCAGACAGCGCGTGGGGCTAGTCTGTAGGTCAGACAGCGCGTGGGGTTAGTCTGTAGGTCAGACAGCACGTGGGATGGGGTTCGTCTGTAGTCAGACAGCACGTGGGGGTTAGTCTGTAGGTCAGACAGCACGTGGGGTTGGTCTGTAGGTCAGACAGCATGTGGGGTTAATCTGTAGGTCAGACAGCACGTGGGGTTGGTCTGTAGGTCGGGTGTCCCTAGTGTAAGCCAAGGTCAAAGCCATGAAATGTTGTAGATATTTAGCATGGGTCTAGCAACTGTTGAGCAAATTACCACACATTTTTCACAGAGCTTAAGCACTGCAAATATGCTGCTACGAATTGATAACTATATGGTCAGTAATATATCTTTTAATGAAATATGAACTCTTTCAAGTGCTGTTAAAGTTATATTTCGTATTTACAATTTTTTTATGACAAAAGTACCTGGGAAGTAACTATTTCAGTCTAACTTACTATTACTTCCCCTGGTGGTGCAAAATATTTTAGATTAAGTTCGGTCAAATTTGCAACTTACGAGTTGAATGGAGCGTAGTGGACTGTTCTTCGGTGTAGTTCCCTGATGACATCCTGCTGAGTTAAAGGAGAAGAGGATACACCACTGGATCCTATTTGTTTCGTTCAGCTTATATCATTATTATTATTGGTATAAATATCTATATAGAGCCTCTCCTCGGCCAGAGACCAAGCTCTCAGCGCTTTACACAATGCACACTCGTTTACAAAAACACAACGGGCTGCCTACCTGGGTAGTGCCGACAGAAGAGCTGCCTGCCAGTGCTTCATTCAGTCGTTTCCCGTGCCAGTCAATATTATTCAATATCGTTCATCTCAATTTCCTTACTTCCTTCATTCTTTCCATTTCTCACGCAGAGTGCATGCTATGTGTAACGTGTCATCCATACCAACGGCCAAACTGGCCTTCTCTTCCGAAAGTTGGTGATGGGATTTTACGTGTGTGCAAAATAGTATGCATTCGTTCACACACGGAACCTCGGTTTATAGTCTCATTCGAAGGTCTGTATGGGAAATGGGGTCAGAACCAATGTTAACTCCGAGGGAAAAATCCCCCTGTACCGAAACGGCCCGGCGAAGATTCGAACCCGCAGCCCCAGGATCACCAAGATTACGAGTCCGGCGCTCCACCACTGAGCTATGTATAATCCCCGTTAGTAAAACGCTTAGGCCTTTATCTGTATGAAAGTCTTGGGTGTGTGTTTTGATTCACATGCGCCTAAAGTATATGCTAAACATTGTAATGGATACTTGTACCATGCACAATAATACAGAACATCAAGAATACATAAAAACAAGCAAACAAACATAAAATAAGATATACTCATCCACGAAAAGAAAAATCGCCGAAGAATGTCTATGCAATTTTTTTAAAAAATTGATTGGTTTTGTTCGAATTTGGAGACACTGTTGATCTGTGGTACATTGTGAAGTTCGATCTTGAAACTTGAATTGAAATGATTTTGAAAAGCAGATAAATTTAGACAGACATTTATCTATCTGTTTCGTAGTATAGATGTCAAATTTGGCAAGTATTCTGACGAAGTCGGAGGTAACGCTCGTTTTCAGATATTCTCCACCTGCAGCCTCGTTGACAATCCTCTTCGTGATCTCCTCTCTGACAGGTGGAAGAGGGTGGAAACAGGGGACGTGAAGCAGATCAGACACAACGTGGAGAAGGAGGCCAAGGTTCACTGCCGGGCCGACAACTGTTCCTATGACTGGGGCATCCTGATCCGCTACAAACCCACGGGCCGCCACCTGCCCGTCCTCAAGATCGATAGCTTCTTCCTCGTGGACTGCGCCACGGGCGAGAAGCTGAAGAAGAAGCACAAGTGGTCAGAGGCTCCTTTCCACGTGCCGGACATCTCGGAGGACGAGCTGGCTTGATGGCCGTGAAGGGCGTGGCGGTGAACTCTTGGGTGTGTGAGCTAGTTTGCTGAGTTGGCAGTTAGACCCCATGTGTTTTTTGACTCCATGTGGACGGTGAGATTAACGTGCCTTTAGATAGAGGATCTTGCAATGATGCTGCACCCAGACATTTCGAAATGCGCTGGTGTCCATCACAGAAAGTGGCTTTTTTCCCATGCCCATCTTAATGTGTTGTGGCTCTGGTGGTATGAATATAGTGTTAATTAGCCTCCTGTGAATGTGCAGTTCGTAAAATTCAATCTTTTATGACTTATCATTTGTACTTGTGTATTCATCTGTTTGGAATGTAAAATATGTTTAAAAGTTTTCCTGTGATAATAGTTTTTAAAGGTGAAGGATAAGAAATGTCTGTCTGTCAAAATCATTCATATAAGATATGAAGATCTGCAAAATCTGGGTTATCAATGGTTTTATGGTGTGATTGATAGAACTGGCATAGGTCTCTTTCGTGAAATGTATTTTTGCACATGTGAAGGCTTCCTCAGCTGACCATGGAAGTTGGCGTCAAAACTAGTTGACGTAATGAGTGTTTTTTTTACGTCATTAATCCCCCCCCCCCCCCCCCCCCCCCCCCCCCCCCCCCCCCCCCCCCCCCACCCCCTCATTACTGTATGATAAAATTGTGACGCCTGGGTGTAGTCTTGATTCAATGAAGGGCAAAGTTCCCCCGGGCAGATTGTTCATGTGAGACCAACTATCCCACACATTGAGACCAAATTCTGTGCATCTGTGGTCTTTATGAGTTTCATCACACAACACATTTCAAATCTGACAGCTGGTGTCCAGGTCCACAGAAATGGCGTGCCACGAGTGTATCTTGCTTTCTGATGATGTCAGAGCGATGACCACTGAAGCGTGTTTGTAGGCTGTTTCCCGTCTCACCAACATACTGTACATCCTGGCAATGTCCACAGTTGATCAGGTACACTAGGTTGGTACTTTTACACACGTAGCTGAGTCCCTTATTTGGAACTGGTGACCCGTGCGAACACTCTTGAAAGGAGGTCGTTTCCTCCAGGTGTTCCTTGCACAGAACACATCGTTTCGCTGTGCATTTGAAGCAGCCTGGTACCAAAGAATCTGTAGCAGACGCTTGATGTTGCACTGCTGGTGGTTTGCTGGGCATCAGAAGGTTCCTCAGATTGCGACAGTTACGCTCACCAACAATGGAGGTTTGGGAACGGCTCTCTTCATGCGTCTACTACTTCTGTGGAGCTCCATCATTTTTTTTCCTTCAGCCAAAAGGCCAGAGGAGGGTTGGAAGGGTTATGGCGGATAACAAATGGCACCCTGTCTGACTGATGGTTCCTCCGTTGGTACTGGAGTGCATCCTTCCTGGGAAGTGTCTGTGCCTTGTTGATGGCAGAGTCCACCAGAGCTAATGGATAGCCACGGTTATGTAGGTGGGTTCTCAGCTCTCTGCATCGTTTCAGGAACACATCATCTTCACAACAGATTTCTTCGCAGGCGGATAGCCTGCCCGTAGGGGATGCCTCTCAGACAGTGTCTAGGGTGGCAGGAGCTGAAGGGTAGGTACATGTGAGCATCCGTGGATTTAGTGTGAAGGTCTGTGGTGATTGTATCCCCCTTGATGCTCATGTTGACGTCCAGGAAAGGGATGTTGGTTCTGCCATAGTTGGCTGTAAACTTTATCGTGGCATGCTGGTTGTTTATCCAGTTGAGGAACAAAAGCAGCTGGCTTTCCCCATGGAACCAGAGCATGACAATGTCATCAATGAAACGACGCCAGAATTTTGGATGGACATGCCAGGGTGAAGTTGCCAGTAGCCGTTGTTCTAACCATGCCATGAAGATGTTTGCAATGGAGGGAGCCATTGGGGTCCCCATTGCCGTGCCATGGACTTGTTGGAACAGCTCACCATCAAAATCAAAACGTTGTTTTGAAGGACGTGTTCAACGATCTCCAGTAGTAATGGAACAGAGGGGCCTTCTTTCAAATGATGACCAAAACTGGCGATGATTTCTTTCAGGGAAATCGCCACTTCATGATGAGGTATATTTGTGTACAACCCAACCACATCAACAGTGACGATCAATACTTCACACTCGCCAGAGGCTGTTGAGTGATTTTCCATTCTTCCAAGATGTTCAAGAAGTGAGTTGTGTCTTTGATGTAGGACGTCAGGTTTTGTACAAGAGGCTGGAGCCAATGGTCCACTAGCTTTGAGAGACGTTCAGTTGGTCCATTGACTCCTGACACAATTGGACGTCCAGGAGGTTTTGTGTAAATCTTTCGTGGACTTTAGGAAGATGGTAAAATAAGGTGTCTTAGTTTTCTCAGGCTCCAGTACACCCCACTTGTAGCAGTCATCGTCGATATGGTCCTTTGAGTGCAGCTTTTCAATTAGGTGGTTTGATTTTGATGCAATATCTGTTGTGGGATCAGCCGTCAGATGCTCATAGTGAGTTGTGTTGTGAAGCTGTCTGTGTGCTTCCTCTACATATTTATTGAAATCTTGCACCACAATTGCTCCACCTTTATCTGCTGGTGGTGAATTCGTAGGACCCTGGTATTCACAAAGTTTTTTTTTTTCAGTTCTCTCAAATCAGCACGTTGTTCTTTTTGTTTAAGTTTTGTCGCTTGGTAGGGTTGTGAGATATGGGATTCCA
This sequence comes from Conus betulinus, assembly GCA_016801955.1. Classification (NCBI taxonomy): domain Eukaryota; kingdom Metazoa; phylum Mollusca; class Gastropoda; order Neogastropoda; family Conidae; genus Conus; species Conus betulinus. Next base: position 41,641 of record JADBJO010003084.1, read on the forward strand.
CTCTGGATAGAATAGTGGAACAGTAAGCATCAAGAGCCTCATCTCTTCCCTTAGGGGGACACCAAAACTTCTTGTAGAAATTCAGCTTTTTTGGGAATGAGAGTGGGAGCATCATCATCATGGAAGAATTCCCTTAAGCGCAGACGGCGGATTCCTTCAAAAGTATCTTGGAGCAACTCTGTTTCATCATAAGTTGAGGGTGTTGGGCAAAACTTGGGTCCCATAGCCAGTAACCTTGTCTGGGCATCAGTGAGTTGGTATGATGAAAGGTTAATGACTTGTGAGGGATCTGTTTTTATTAGCGGAACACGACGTCTGAATGGCGGTTTCTTTTAGTTTTCTGGGGTGGGAGTTCAGTTTGTAAACTAAACAGAGGTTTTGGGTTTTTTGTCGCTGTCCTGAAATAAGGCTGATGTCTTTTTTTTTTTCGTGTCACTACAACGTGACCCGACGGATCTTTGTACTGAGTCTATTTTTTGGAGAGACTTTGCAAGAGTCTCTTGATCCAAATTGTCCGTTAAGGCTACCCGAAAACGGATTAAACTGTTCTCCAGGTCCTCAACAGTTTCTTCATGAAAGCTATGACACAACCGAAGAATGTTTCTTTCTGTATTCCTCAGTAGAGTCTGTATTTTCTGTGTTAAAGTTGTCGTTGGGGGAAGCGCAGAGAAGGGGAAAAAACAATCTCATACCTTTTGGCGTGACATCACGGTTCAAGCAGGTTCCCAGAAATGGCAATGAGATTTATAACGTTCTAGTTTTGATACCAAATGCAGTCCATAGCCTGTCCCTGTACTGGAGTGGGCAGATCCAGAGCAACTGGATGCACTTTGATACGAATTGCTGTCCATGACGAAGAATGGCCAAACAAAAGGGACGAAATGGCTTCTGGGTGGATCCACTACAAAGTGAATGCACTGTCGTTTCACACAAAACCATGTGGCATAGAATAATTTAAAAAACAAACAAACAAACACCCAAAGCATTTTACAGAAGCGCTTTCGCTTTTTGCAAACCTTCCTCAGCTGACCATGGAAGTCGGCGTCAAAACTAGTTGACGTAATGTGTGTTTTTTTACGTCACTTATCCCCCCACCTACCACCCACCCCCACCCACCCCCCTCATTATTGTATGATAAATAGTGATGCCTGGGTGTAGTCTTGATTCAATGAAGGGCAAAGTTCCCCCGCAGATTGTTCATGTGAAACCAACTAATCCCACACATTGAGACCAAAAGGGTAGTTGGTCTTCAACTTTGTGTCTCCACATCCTCTCTCTGTCTTTTCTTTTCTGTGCATCTGTGGTCTTTATGAGTTCAATCGCACAACATTTCAAATCTGACAGCTGGTGGCCAGGTCCGCAGAAATGGCGTGCCACGAGTGTATATGACGTCATAAGAATTAAACTATAATAAACCTTAAAGTAATGGGATATAGATGTTGTCGGCTCGCCGGCTGATAATACCATTTCTAAGTAGAACATTAATCGATTGTTATTGATTGGGTTAAAAAACTCATTCAAATACTAAAATTGTCAAGAATGTATTCGTATGTCACCATTATCATCTTTTGTAGGGGGCATGTAAGTTATCTCTTCCTTTCTTATGATTTCTTCATCTTGACCCGCAATAAAATGAATTCAGTATGAGCACCGTGTCAAAGCTAAATGAATCTGTTATTTTTAAAGGTGTGTGTGTGTGTGTGTGTGTGTGTGTGTGTGTGTGTGTGTGTGTGTGTGTTCTGTCTCTCTCTCATCCCGATCAGACAGCAGATGTCCTGTACACTATGTGTACAATTGTGCATTTCTTTGCACATGTCACCTTCAGTACAGCATGCAGAATAAACAATATTTCTGGCTGGGGTTTGTCAAAGGCTTGTATAATAGCAGCTTGTCTGCGCTCTGTAGCTTCGCCATCGTAGGAGTGATTTATATTTATTATTTCATCTTTCACATGGTGTGAACTGGCTGTTTATGTGATTGATGTTGTTATTGTTAATTGTTTCACGTTACTTGTTCAGGATTCTGAGAGCTGAACAGTTACAGAGCTGAGAAATTTAGTCATGAGATACGGTGTCAGGGTCCAGATATACTGAACAAAATTATCTAGGAACACAACCGTCATCCAGACGACACTTAGCAAATTGTCGGCACTTTATGGGGGGGGGGGGGGGGGGGGGGGGGGGGGGGGGGGGGGGGGGGGGGGGGGGGGGGATGTATTATGGTGAGGATGACGGACAGACTGTCTATGGCGGATAGGAAATCAGGGTGCATCATGAGTGTGCCTAGGAGCCTGAATATCAGATGTTGTAGATCTGGTTGTTCCGAAGACGCTTGAAAGGTGATGTTGTTATCGAAGTTGTCGTTGTCATGCCTGTTTTCACAGATGCTACTGCTGCTTTTGAATGTTCCTTATCATGTACCGCTGTTTAATGTTCGTAAAAAAATATTTAAAATGAACGAAATTTAAACGTTGCCTGCCTGCTTACATTGTAGGAACTACGTGTATGTAGATAACACTCTTGCATTGTGGGCTGATGGACTTTTTTTGTTTTGTTTTGTTTTGTTTTGTTTGTTTTTTTAAGTAGCTATTGGTTTTGTTGCTTTCAGTGTTTTTATTTGTTTTAAGTAATAATGTTGATACTTTAGAGCTTTATCCATATGTTGTTCTTTGCCAGCTGAAATAAACGACACAGACGAAATATTGTCAAAAGTGTGCGTGTGCGTTTTCGCGTACGTGTGTGTGTGTGTGTGTGTGTGCGCGCGCGCGCGTGTGTGTGTGTGTGTGTGTGTTCCCAG
>JADBJO010003084.1:68349-70849 GCA_016801955.1 Conus betulinus
GCACGCGCCCACGCACACATACCGATTCTGAGACGCAGAGTTCTTCAAGGAATAAAAATGTAAGTTCACCGTTCAACAAAAAACGATTCAAATATACCAGCAAACTGGAATTCTCAGGGAGCAAAAACTACAGAGAGTGTCCCTCGTAATCGACGAAGTCGTGGGAACATGCGTGTTTGTGTGTTTTGTGACAAAAATGTGGTTTTGTTTCTTGTGTGTGTGTGTGTGTGTGTGTGTGTGTGTGTGTGTGTGTGCGTGTGCGTGTGTGTGTGTGTGTGTTTCAATTATCGCATTTCCAGTCTGCAAGTGACGGGGAGACCTTTGAAGGGGGCCTGTATCAGGTGTCTGCAAAGCTCCTGGTGGACAAACTACCCAGGCAAATATGCAAACAACAAACAAACAAACAAACAAACCAGTCTAAAACGAAGAGAAAAAAGGCAAGCGCACATACCTGTATTGCATCCGACTAAAGAGAACGCCAATGAACAAAAGAAAATCAAAGAGAAATATATGTGTGTGTGTGTGTGTGTGTGTTGTGTTGTGTGTGTGTGTGTGTGTGTGTGTGTGTGTGTGTGTGTGTGTGTGTGTGTGTGTGTGTGTGTTGTTGTTGTTGTTGTTGTCTTCAATTTAACGTCTTTCCACATTAAGTGATATTAGACGAAGGGAAAGGATTTGGAGAGGGGGAGCATGAGGAGGAAGTGGGTGGATGGTTTATCTTGCAATCATATAAAAAAAAAAAAAAACAACCTTTACGATACAATGAAAAAAAAAAAGGTATGGAAAAGCCAACTTTACATAACTAGTTGAGTCATAACACAAACTATAACAAATGTCCCATAGGACTGCGTAGTAAACAGTTTGCAAAATCAAACAACAAACTAAAATTCTCAAGGATACTATCAAGAGAACTCTCAGAAATAGCCGGTAAAATAGGTCTCAATCTCTGGCATTCCAGAAGAATGTGTTGGTTTGAAATTTGTTCACCGCACAGACATTTAACATTCTTGCTGAATTTTGTTTTGAAGGCATTAAACTTTATCCTATAAGACAGCGAAGTAATGTGTCTACATTTGAAACTGTTGCCATAATTCACAGATATTTTGTTTGTTGAACCAACCGAATTCAGTAAGAGACTGGAGAATTTCTCCTTTCCAATGGAGAGATTTTGAAACTTTGTTCCACGATGCTTGCTCCAGCAAATGATACCCTTCTGTAACGGATAAAGGGATGTTTATTTCTATAGATTCCCCGTCTTGCCTTGCACCTTTTTTTGCGGCTCTGTCAGCACAATCGTTTAAATATAATCCAACATGTGAAGGAACCCAACAAAAGGTGATATTGGTTCCCTTTAAATTTAAAATGTTAATCATGTGATTGATTTCTATGATAATTTTGGATTTTTTCTTGTAAATCAATGAAACGTAAAGCGTACAGTACGGACTGAGAATCGACGCAGAATAAAATCTGAAAAATTTTCAACGGAAGATCAATTATGTAATAAAGAGCCATAAGTATAGCAACGAGTTCGGCGGTAAATATTGATCGATTTTTACCAATGAAGTATGATGATTTTTCTGTTTTTAAAGCTGGTATAACAAAGCCTGAACCAGCACGGTGATCATCTAAGAGTGAGCCATATGTGTATACCTTTAAATGATTTGGGTATTTATTTCTAGGTAAAATCGGACTTCACTTTGATAATATTTGGGTTCTCATTCTTCTTCACATCAGTGTAATTGATATCAAAATGTGGTTTATTCATCTCCCAGTTAGGGTAAGGAGAAACTACTTGCTGTGCATGTGGTTTATTCATCTCCCAGTTAGGGTAAGGAGAAACTACTTGCTGTGCATCAATACACTGTGGATTTATTTCCGACTCTTTAAGTAAGTCTGATACATATGAGCCAATTGGCTTTAATGAAGATATCTGTCTGGCCCGTTTAGGAAAATCTATTTCTGATTTTATCTGTACTTCTTCCGAGGCAAAGTTGTCGGGTGCTGAGGTCCTAAGAACGTACTTTGCACATGCAAGATTTCGATATTCATCCAAAGGCAATTCTCCGATTTCTTTATAAGTTCGAGGGTTGATGCGTGAAAGGGTACACCAAGAGCAAGCCTGTATCCTTGCAATCGATACTTTGAAGTTTCTTAAGTAAATAGTTTGGAGCACTAAAAATATTTCTTGTCCATAGGATAATTTTGATCGAATTAATGTTGTGCTAAGATGTTTCAAAATTTTGCTGTCTTGTCCCCAGTATTGTTTACTTATAACTTTTAAAAAACTTAAGCATTTTCTTGCTTTAGTAACAATATGGTTGATATGAACGTTCCATGTTAGCTTTGTTGTAAGAAAACAAACCCAAAAAATTTTACTGAATCCTTGTACTGAATTGTTTCGTTTTCAATTTTAAACAAAGGTAGCTCAGCAGGATTACTGCCATTATTGAAAAGCATCATATGAGTCTTTTCTGAAGATAATGCAAGGCCATTTGTGACCATA
>JADBJO010003084.1:78349-93349 GCA_016801955.1 Conus betulinus
CGTAGAACAGACCTGAATCAAAGGGCACGAGGAAAAGCTATTGACCAAGATTACGAAGAGAGTCTTGAACCAGCTTCGACGAAATCTGGTGGAAAGATGGATCGTGATACGAGGACGGATCCATTCACCTTTGGATACAGATCTGTATCAAAGGACGAATCCAAGAGCCGTCTGACGTTAGCAGGAGTCTGCGTTCTCCCAAATCCCATGTTATTATTTACTGTTGATGTCTCTACGCTTCGCCTACAAGTTGCTTTCACGTTTATCAGGAGTGGTAATTCGCCAAAACAGGCCCCAAAACATTGCAAAGGATGCTTGTAATTACATCTCCCAACCTCCCTCCCCTCTTTTCTCCTGTATCTTCCATCCCTCTCCATCTCTTCCGTCCCTCCATCTCTCTCTGTCTGCCAGTCCCCCCCCCCCCCCCCCCCTACCTTCTTTTCTTGTCCTATCCTATCAACAGTTGTCAACAGGGAGAAATTCTGGCATTTTGCTGCCCCAGACTCTGAGCATTCTTTCCCTTCAATCTCTGACATAGGTCTTTCTGTCTGTTGTATTTAGTTTTATAGAAGTCGTCCTTACAAAACCTCTTGGTTTCGGCTAGCTTATTCCCATACATCTCCCATATGGACAGATGGATTCCAGGAGATATGTCTTTTGAGCGCGCGCACGCCCGCGCTCGTGTGTGTGTGTGTGTGTGTGTGTGTGTGTGTGTGTGTGTGTGTGTGTGTGTGTGTGCGCGCGTGCGCGCGCGCGTGCGTGCGTGCGTGCGTGCGTAAGTGCGTGTGTGCGTGTGTGCGTGTGTGTGTGTGTGTGTGTGTGTGTGTGTGTGTGTGTGTGTGTGTGTGTGTGTGTGTGTGTGTGTGCGTGTGTGTGTGTGTGTGTGTGTGTGGAAAAGAGAGAGAGAGGGGGGCGTGTGTGCGTGCGTGAGTGCGTGCGTGTATGCGTGCGCGTGCGCGCGCGCGCGCGCGCGCGCGCGCGCGCGTGTGTGTGTATGTGTGTGTGTGTGTGTGTGTGTGTGTGTGTGAAATTTGTTCGCTGAAATAGGCAGTGTTTTTATAATATGCTGCCTTTGTTTCTGTCAGCCTACTCATAACCACTTTAGATTATCACCCTCGTCTTTCATTGTGATAGTTGGTCTGTTTTTTTTTTTTGTTGTTGTTGTTGGTTTTTGTCCTGGTTCTCGTTCTTGTCGCTGTGGCCGTTGTTCTTTGCGTAAACTCCTCAACTGTGGTTAGGGCTTTTATCTGTGTCTGCATATTTGTTTTTTGGGGGTTTTTTTTCAGCAAGAGTACGCAATACCACACGCAGACTTGATAAAACAGTGAAGACAAACCCGAGGGAGAAATGATAACTGTTTGGCACGGATCCCTGGTCTTGACTCAGATCAAACGACGGTCCAGCAAAATAATGGTCAATTTTACACGTAAAGCGAAACATTGAGAAATCAAGGATGTTTGAGTCGCTATAGCCTATTGACCATAGGAGCAGTGGTCTGTCAGAGTGTCACCGTCTCAAGTGCGCGGCATGATGGAAAGCAGAGCATAGGCCTCTTCTTCTTTCTGCCGCTTTTAACCTTACCTGAATTGAATCAGGTACCTGCATACTGCTGAAAGGTCAGAGAGGGTGCCCAAGCTGAACAAAAGCCGCCCCCTCCAGTGTCTGGAACTCCCGACCGTCAGCTCCATAAATGCTCTAACTCTTTGATGAACGGGCCCCTCTACAATGTGAAGTATATCTACACATTGATTTACCTCTGCAGTATCATGCATTTTAGTGGATTAGTTGAACTCTCTAGTCCTATGGGGATTGACATGGATTATCTAAACTTTCTATCGTACGGAGCAACATTTTTTTCAGTTTGTACCTGTCTCAACAGTCCCTGGCATTCCGTTGTGAAGTGACTCACTCGCAGATGTTTAATTTAACGAGCAATTAACAACAACAACAACAACACAACAACAACAACAACAGTGGTAACAACAACACACAACAATCATAACAGTAATAGCAATAACATTAATTATGATAATGATTATAATAAAAACAAAAATGATAACAAATACTAATACTGATAATGAAAATAGTAATAATGATAATGATAATAATAAAAAAACAATAAACAGTAACATAATAATAACAATGATGATAAAGGCGAAGGTGGCAATGAAGATGATAGGAGTACCTACGAACCACACTTTTCCTCCCACGTTACGACCATCACACCCTTTCCTCCTTTAAGCTTTATTGCAGACCAGAATCAAACCCCGGATCCAGTGTCCATCTCGCCGTGGCGGGGGGCTTCGCTTTCCCGTCTGCAATCTGCTTATATATCAATCAATAAGGGCATCAGAAGCAAAACAGACTAGCTGACAATTTTCTGTGTGTGCTTAATTTCGATATTATCCAACAAAAATGGCTTCAGACACAGCTGGGTCTCCGTTGACGAGTACTCTGACGGTTTGGTGAAGTCATTTGCGTGCGCCAAGGCTACTGCAGATGAATCTGCTGCATTCTGGTTCGGACAGTGGCCATCTATATGTGTGAAATGGAATATAAGCATTTTCGGGCACAACTCAGCGTTAAAGAAAAACGTTTGAATTAATGTTGCACGGCTTCACGTTGCATGTACAGTACAGCAACAGCAGCACAAAACATAGAAAACTTGGAAGAAAAAAAAAACTGAATAGTGGAACGACAAAGATGTAGATAATCGGTCCCTCTGTGTTATCAAACAGGGCCATATTCATGAAATTAAGTTATAGAAGACATGTTCTGAACATTTTATGGACAGCCAGCTGGGGGTATCAAATTTCCTTCCAAAATACATTCGTCCTCTCAATACCATGCTGTACCCCTAAAAAAAAAAAAAAAAAAAAAAAAAAGCAAACGCGCACACGGACGCTTGAAAAAATCCCATCTTGACAACAAAAACAAAACAAACCTCGCCGGCACACATGCCATAACCCTTGGCACATAAAACAAACCTTGAAAAATACAAGTCTCAGAATGCCTGACATTTAACATCTGTTAAACATGAAACAGACGTGTCGCTAATAGGTGTTTTTGAAGCGCCAAAGAAAGGTCGAAAGTGGTTTCTAAAAGATCATGGAGCTGAATAGCACCAACAAAAAAACACACACACGCTTAACAGCGACTGTCAAGCTACAAAGACAGCCATGGATATAGGGGAGAGATAAAGGGACAAGAGGAGACAAAGAAAAAAGGAACAGGAAGAAAGACGGGAAAATGAAAGAAATACAGAACTGAAGATAAAACAGATGAAGGTTGCGAGGTGCTGCACTGTATTATCTCGCTTTGTGTTGCGTTGCGTCACGTTGCGTCGAGTCGCGTCCCGTCGCGTTGCGTCGCATTAAGTCGCGTTAAGTTGCGTCGTGTCGTGTTGAAGTTCTATTTCAGATTTTATCCCAGCTAAGCCGACCACTTGAATCCCTTTCGGGGTCATCATCGCATAGTGAAAAAAAGTATTTTCCAGAAAAAAGAAGCCACAAATCAACCAATACAAAAACCCTCTAGAAAACACTCGTGCATGTACCTCGAATCTGTAGTATAATCTCTGTTGACATTATTGACACAGATTAGACTGAGCGGGCAAAGCGTAACTGTCCTTCCGCTTAATTCATCTTTCACAAGTTCAAACCAAAATTGAAATGCTTAAATTGATGTCATTTGTCAGACATGTGAACAGAAGCAGGCAAAATAGAAGAAAAACAAAACGAACACAAACATGAACAACAACAACAACAACAACAACAGCAACAACAACAACAATAACAACAACAGTGACAATCACAACAACAAGAACAACAACAACAAAACAACATCAACAACGACGACTACGACGATGACGACGACGACAACTAGAACGTTATCAACTCAGACGGGAGGAAACCGCGTAGAACTATCCAGAACTAAGAGAGGCGAATGAATAAAAGGCCGAGAAAACGTGGATGACAGAAAAGAAGGATGAAAAATGAGAAGACAGAGAGTGGCTGAAAAGAAGAAAATGACAACACAGTATTTCTTAAAAATAAGAACATACAATTTATTGTGAAAGAGAAAGGGGCAGGCTGTTCCCCCTGCATTGTATTTGACGCAGCGCGGTGTTGTGTATTATGATGTATTGCGTAGCATGGTATCATATCATATTGCATGATGATTATTGTATAAATGGTTATTATTTGGCATCGTTTTGCGATCCGTTGTGTGGTATATTTCATCGTTTAATGCGGCATGGTATGATGGAAATTGCGCGGAATTGCATTGTGTTCCGTTGTATTGTGTTGCGTTATATGTTGCAGCATGTTGCATGGCACTGCATTCCACTGCATTAAGCTATGTTGCCATGTGTTGCGCTGTGTGTTGCTTTGCATTGCATTGTATGATAGTACTCTGTGTTGCACTGCATTGCATTACATCATGCGACATTGACTTGTCTTGTGCACTGCATTGTATTATATACCGCATTGCATTATATTATGCTGCATTGCATTGGTTTATATTGCAGTGCATTATATCGTATTGCATTGTACTGTATTGATTCCATTGCATTGCGTTCTAATGGATTGCATTTATTATGTTGCACTGCACTGTATTATACCTCATTGCGTTGTGTTTTATTGCATTGTATTGTCTTATATTGCATTGTGTTGTATCATATTGCATTGCATCATATTGCCTTGCGTTGTATTGCATTGTATTAAATTGCATTGTCTTATATTACGTTTGCATTGTATTATATTGCACTGCATTGCATTGCATCATCGGATCGTATTGTATTGCGTTGCACTGTATCGTATTTGCATTGCATTGTACTGTGTTTACATTGCATTGCAACTGCGTTGTGTGCTGCATTTGTTTTGATTTCATTGCGTTGAATTGCATTGTATTGTGTTACATTGCATTGCACTGCGCTGTGCTGTATTGTGTTACATTGCATTTGCGTTGCGCTGTGCTGTATTGTGCGTCTTCATTTCTTTATGTTGATTGCATTTGTACTGTGTTCACACTGCATTGCACTGCGTTGTGCTGTGTTGTTTCATTTCAACGGTGTTGAATTGCACTGAGCTGTGCTACATTGCATTTGCATTGCGCTGTGCTACACTTTGTGTTACGTTTCTTTAAGTTGAATTGCAATGCATCGGTTTTCCCCCCTCTCCCCTTTGTATTGCACTGGCCTTGCTTCGTGTCGCCTTGCGTCGCGTCCTCATCGTGTGCATCGCATCGCTAGCCCCTTCGGTCGTAGCGTAGTGTAGCGTAGCGTAGTGTAGCTTAGTGTAATGCGTGTAGTGCAGCGTATTGCAGCGTAGTGTAGTGAAGCTAGTGTAGCGTAGTGGAGTGTGGAGTGCCAGTGGAGTGGAAGTGGAGTGTGGCATGAGTGTATGGAATGTAATGCAGCGTAGTGCAGTGTAGTTGTAGGTTGGAGAAGTGTAGGGTAAAAAAGTGGTTGGAGGGTGTTCTGGTCGGTGTAGTTTGTAGTTTGTTGTGGTGTGGTCGGTGGGCTGCCTGGGGCGCTAGGGTGTTTTAGTAGTTATCATTGTTATAGTGGTTGCTTGTTGAGGGGCCTCGGTGTTGTTTTGTAGTTGTTGTTGTGTTGGTGTTTTTTCTGTAGTATGTAGTTAGGGGAAGTGTTGGAGGAAGGTGGTATGTTTGTAGGTAGGCGCAGTGCTAGTTTCGCCCCATGGCCGACACGTGTTAGGTGGTGAACCTGTCCGTCGTGCTGCAACCCACCCCATGCCCCCTCCTCCCGCCACAAACACCCCCACCCCCCCTCGTGCCCCCCCCCCCCCCGCCACCCCCCCCCTCGCCGCCCCCCCGCCTCCCCCCCCGCGTCACCCCACCCGCCTCCGACCGGTCCACGTCCCATCCGCCCTTTTTTCACCCACCACACACCAACTCTCCACCAGCCTCTCCCGCCCCCTTACTGCCCCCCTCCCCCCCCCCCTCTCCCCCACCAACCAAACAAGTGCACGCGACACGCACCCTCTTTCCATCCACATCATCCCTATAAAAAAGAAAACATTGCAGCCACCTTCGTCGTGCCTGTTTCCCTATTACGGAATATTTTACCACCCAGAATTATTCCCCCCCACTTTCTCTTCTTTACTCATTTGAACACTCCCCCGTTGTGTGTGAGACCTTGCCGCACGACCAACACTCCCCAGCCCCGAATGCTCCCCCGATTCTTGTCTCTCCGCGCGAAGACTAGCACCAGAGATCCAAACCCCTTTGGGTGGGCAAATGACATGTACAGGGGAAAAACATCATGCCCGGTACCAGATCCGAACTGGACCCGGAATTCCTCTCGCGTATAGGTGAACCTGAGTGCGTTATGCTCAGCCTGGATTAGTCTCTCACCTAGGTTGTAAAAGTGAACCCAGGGGGGGAAAGAATACACAACTGCCTTCTACCAGACGAAGGAAACACGAGTGCAGGATGAAGGTTACAAGTGATTTTATACGCGTATACGAAAGGAAAGAGAGAGAGAGGGAGAGAGAGAGAGAGACGGAGCAGGAGGAGGGAGAGAGAGGGAGGAGAGACGAGAGGGCGTAGAAAGAGGGGCGAGAGGAGAGAGAGAGAGACGGAGAGAGAGGAGGAAGCTAGAGAGAGGAGGAACGAAGGGGGGAAACAGAAGAGAGGGAGGGAGAGGGAGGAGGAGAGAGAGATGAGAGAGAGAAGGAAGGGTGAAAGAAGATGGTCAAAAAAGAAAGAAAGAACAAAAGAGGAGGACTGCGAAGCCAGAGAGGAAAAAGTAAGTGGCCCGAACCGTGGTGCCGATTTTGATATGTAGTGCCTTGGAGGCTTAGGCAAGCAGAGGTGCGGGCGGCTAGCACAGTCGAGGGTTGTTGGTTGGGGAGTAGAGGCGAGGGAGGAGGTGGACCTGGTATTTAGAGGAGAATGGGGGACGAGTGGGTCGGTGATAGAGGGCGTGCAGATCCAGGTTGCGGTTGGGTTGTCGCATGGGCGTGTTCCAGTCCCACTCCTTCGTCACAGCGAGCTAGTGGAACAGTACTGGATTGGCGACCCTGAGGCTGGGGGGCCTCTAGAAGGGTCGCTGATGAGAGCAGGGGTGGGGACGGAACCCCTGAGGCGTCCCGAAAGACTCACACGGGACTGGTTGCCAGAGGTATGCTCCCCTGCTCTAGCCCCGGTAGCGGGCGACTTCCCTTTACCCGCCCTCCCGGAAGGGCCGACCCACAGTCCACGCACTAGGCGGCATCCATAAGAAAACAGACACAGGAAAGTGGGACGAGAGATAAGATATAGATAATTTGAGAGACAGAAATTGCAATCGGAAGACCCAGAGCGGAGAACGAACGACGCACCCGACAACTCGGCGTGTAAAGTGAAGACCCGCACGACAGGAGATATGTTATAGGACTGGCATTGATCGCCTTTCTCCCCTCCGTTTATTTTTTTCTTTTCCCCCGACGGGGTGTATCGATTTTGCCCCGAGAGGGGATGGAGAGATGGACGGAGACGAAGGAGAGCGACCCTGCGACGGAGGAGGGACAGGCAGGAGGGGGGGATGGGGCGGAGAGTGAGAGGAGCCCACGAAGAGTCGGTCTGGAGGGGAGAGGAGCGCGTGGCTCCTGGAGGATGGAGTGGAGAAGGACAATTGCGGAATCCTACGTGGAATCGCAGGGAATTTAGACAAGGAAGAGATGGGCAAAAAAGAAAGAAAGAAAGAGGAAGAGTTAAAAAAAAAAGCTGACGGTATAACAAGGGGGAATAAGAAAAAAAAGTAACAACCAAACAAATCAAAAAGATAGTAAGGAAGGAAAAGAAAACACAAAGCAACAAGAAAAAGAAAGAAGAACGACGGAAACAAGCAAAAACCAAACAAACAAACAAAAAACACAGGAAACGCCAAAGCGAAAAAGACAAGGCACGCAAACATAAAGAATAGAAAAGATGGAAAGAAGGAACGGACCTACGGCTACGTCGATGGCAGCTATATGTGAAGGAAAGAGAGGGGTCCGCAAGAAAGGCAAGCAGGAAGTAAGGGATGCCCGAAAGAAAGACAGACAGCAAAGAAAAAAAAACGCAAGTTAAAAGGGTAAAAAACAAAGATAGTTCGCAGGAGTTTAAAGGGGTGGAAAGGAATAGAAGCAAAAATAGGGAGAAGGGAAAAGACAAAGCTAGATGCAGGAGATGAGAAGAAGAGCAAAGAACGGGAAGAAGCAAAACAAAAAAAGATCCGGAGAGGATACGAAAAAACAAAAAGTACACAGAATAAATCAAAACAAATAGAGACAGACAGACAGACAGACAGCGCAAAGAAAATAGAAAGAAACGAAAGAGCATAAAGAAAGAAAAGGAGAAGAAAGAAAGACCAAAGAAGGAAAAAAAGAACGAGAGGACGACAGAACCGCCAAATAAAAGTAAACGTTGGAAAGAACAAAGGAAAAAAACGAGAAATGAAAATATAGATAAGGGAAATTACTTTAAACACAAGAAGCATAACAATGAAGAAGAGGAAAAAAAAAAGAAAAAAAAAACGATGAGAGCGAAACAACGAGGATAACGAAGGACCACAACGCGTGCCCCCTCCTATTTTGTCTTTCTATCCTTGGATGGTATTGATTTTTGATGTGAAAAGGGATGTGCATTGGAAACCCGGGACACACTAGAGAGGACAATGTAAAAAAATCTAAAATAAAATGAGAAATGAAATATAAATAAAATAAAATTAAAAACCTTTGAGAGATGGGGGAGGGAGGAAGAACAAGAAAGAAGAAGAAAAGAAAAGAAGAAGAGAAACGAAGAGACGAAGGAAAGAAGAGCAGAAAGAATGATCTGGTTAAGAAAGAAGACAGAAGAGAAGGAACTGACGAATGGAAGAAGATAGCAGGGAAAGAACACACCCCCCGCCACACAACAGAGCGAAACAAACAACAATCCCAACACACAAACTTAACCCCCCCACATCAGAGAAAAAGGCAGCAAGGGAGGACGCCAGACGCGCCAGCGATAAAGAAGAAGTAAAGAAAAACCCCCCCCCAAAACAAAAAAAAGAAATGAAAGAAAAGAAGGGGGGAGGATGAAGGAGGAGAAGGACAGGCAATGTCAACAGAGTGAACAGAACCAGGAATCTTTCATGACATTAAAGAAAATAAAAAACCCGAGAGCATGTTCCAGAAGCTCAGAAGTTGAAGCAAAAACGAAAGAGAAAGAAAGAAAAGAAAAAAGAACAGAAAAGACCGAACGAAAAACGCACATTAAGTCTAGACGAAAAACATAACACAAGGACTATCCAAAAGTATTCCAGCCATATGGCGTCCAACGAAAGTACAAGCTGTCGTCGCCCCGTCCAAGCCCCAAACGCAACAACACACACCACACACATCCACACACTTACGAACACACTCACACAGACCCAATGGGTTGCCAGGGTTCCAAGAGATCATAGCGCCCATAAGCGCCGATGGAGTGGTGTTGTGTGAGGCCTTAATATGGGTTTGGCAATGTTACTGCGCTCTTTCTTTGATGTCCGATGAGGTAATCGTGAACTAACCAGGCCAGCACCACAATAGCGTAAAATCACTCGGCCCGCGCCAGAGCACTGAAAGCCTTGGAAAGCGGTAAGACAATGCAAGCGACGAGACGGCCACACACGATCAGACGCTAAGGCACCCCCCTTCCTGCCCCGACCATCGCGAGGCGACCTCCTCATATTTCCCGCACCGTTCCACCTATTCCAAAGGCATTTACGTTTCTCTGTTTTGCATTCAGTGTGTATTAGTTTTGTATTTTTATAACATCTCCTATCGTTCATAATACTCTATCCGTCCTAATCTCCTACTGCTCTCTTCATTCCCTCCTATCCCAACACCTCTTTCTTTCCTGTCCTTCTAATCCTTCTTCCCCTATTCATTCCTCCTGTGTTTGTCATACGGTCTCCATCCAGCATACAATGGTGGATGGGCGTGTGTGTGTGTGGGTGTGTCGTGTGTGTGATGTGGGTGTTGTGTGTGCTGTTGTGGTGTTGTGTTGTTGGTCTTTGTGGTGATGTGTAAAGTATGCTGTGCGCGCGTGGGTGTGTGTGTGTTGTGTGGTGGGTGCAATGTGTATGCATGAGAGAGAGAAAGTTTGTGTGTTGTTTGTGTGTGTGTTGTGTGTGTGTGGTGTGTGTGTGGTGTGTGTGTGGTGTGCGTGCGTGCGTGGGTGTGTGTGGTGTGTGTTGTGTGTGGTGTGTGTGTGTGTGTGTGTGTGTGTGTGTGCATGTGTGTGTGGTGTGTGTGTGTGTGTGTGTGTGTGTGGTGAGAAAGAGAGAGAGAGATGTAGTGTGGTGTGTGTGTGTGTGTGTGTGTGTGTGTGTGTGTGTGTGTGTGTGTGTGTGTGGTGTGTGTGTGTGTTGTGTGTGTCTGTCTGTCTGTTCTGTCTGTTGTCTGTTATCTGTCTGTGTCAGTGCGTGAGTATGTTTGTCCGTATGTGTGTAGTTTTTAGTTGTGGACACGTGCGAGCAGGTTTTTCTGTTTGTATGTGCGTGTCTGTGCGCGTGTATGTGCTAAATCATATATATATATATATATATATATATATATATAATATATTGTGTGTGTGTGTGTGTGTGTGTGTGTGTGTGGTGTGTGTGTGTGTGTGTGTGTGTGTGTGTGTGTGTGTGTGTGTGTGTGGTGTGTGTTGTGAGTGCGAGCGTACTTACTCGCCCGGGGGACGTATGTTTCTCTCTCTCTCTCTCTCTCTCTCTCTCTCTCTCTCCTCTCGCTCCTCTCTCTCTCTCTCTCTATGTGGTGTGTGTGTGTGTGTGTGTGTGTGTGTGTGTGTGTTGTGTGTGTGTGTGTGTGTGTGTTACCTCAACGTGTGTGACTTTTGCCTTGACATTTTTGTAGAAGCTCGAAAGTACCAGCAACTATTTTTTTTGCTAAGTTAATGCCTGGTCGCATAATGGGTATTGATCTGATCTACGAGAGAATTTCTACTAAGATGGTGGTGCCAGCTAAATGTAAAGGTCACCTCACGGGGTATTAATGAAAAAGTCTATGTAGGAAGAGACAGAGCATGTATCGTTATTTCTCTTCTTTACTAAGAGTGATTAGGTTGAGACATGGCATTTACAGAAATTCGAGATCAAACTAATATAGTCAGATTATGGTAGCCTTGAGGGAGTCGGCTCTTCCGCCCATTCCTCATCAAAATTCTCAGTATCTATTATAGCTTAACGATATGATGGGGACCGACTGGACAAAAGTGTCAAACTTTGTGAGGCACTTTTGTAGGCCCTGCCCATTGACTTTTTTGCTAGGCCCCATCAAATTTGACCCATGGGGCCTAGTCACGTGACGTCATAAACGTGTCCATAGCAGTAACAGAGGAAAATACTGCATGTACGTGTCTAAGCAAGTTGTTTTCAAAATTTAAAGGCAATGTGGTCAGTTAAATGAATAAGATCGAAGAGGATATATTTCCAAACATTTTTTAATCAGTACATATTCATTTTTCGTGAGACATTTGTTTATGGTTAAGACAGAACTCAAAAATAAGGCCAAAAAAATCGCGTCGCGACATGGATGGAACTTGTTTCCAGAGATCAGTAAACATGACAATTAGACATCAGTTTATTTTCACAGACATGAGTGTTTATAAACTGCTTATTCACCTTCATAAAGCTCTCTGTCACCATTACATTTTCGGGATCTGCCAAACGTCATTACTGGTTGTTCTTGCATGTACATCGGATACCGCAGCTGGTCTGTACATGTCCATTCGTCTATTTTGTCACAGCTGCACTTGCACAGTTTTGTGCATCGCCATCCGCCTTTCTTGCAACCACATCTGCTGCCACATCCTCTTGCACCCTTGCATGGCACATTTGACCAGTTCTCTGCAAGCTGCAGATGCTATCGGCAGTGTCGTCCAAAAAGGCAACCAAACCTTGCTGTCCTTGTCCAGAGTCCAGCCCCATCCCTCTGGAGATGGTGCTTGCTTGCTGGGGCTGATCAGCAATAGTCCAAATGCCTGCATGGTAGACAGCACGGTTTGAATGCTGTAGTAATGCTCCTTGTGTGGAAGGAGGGACTTCCATCATCATCTTGTCTCTGTGGCAAAACAGCTCATCAACAGAGTTCAGCTGGCTGGTTTTGTCATACAAGACAACTGTGTATCGTTCCATCAATCTGAAGTAGTGGCTGTTAGCATCCAGGGCAAATGAAGGGATTTTCTGCAATGAACGTGAAGGCCTCCGTCACTGCAGGATAACATTTCCATGCAGCCCATGCTGTCAGTTTTCCTTTGCCGAAAAAGGCAGACACTGTGTCACAGCCCGTGAAGCTGTGGAAAAGTGGGGAGGGCTGTAGACTTTTCCCTCTCAATGGGCATGAGTGATAGCCTTGATGTGAAAGTAGGTGAAATGCTTCCCTGTGCCGAAAGCAACCCAAACGTCTGCTGCTGGACACAATGCCTGAAGCTGGCGGAACTTTCCGGTGATGATGACGATGACATCAGTGTCTACAGTGCGAATTAAGCAGGTATAGGAGCCAGTCTGCAGTGCATCTGTCAGGTGTAGCAGTATCTTTGTGTCTGCTTCCTCGTGATCATTGTCTGGCATGCTGTGATCCGTTCCTCTGATCAAAACTTTCTGGCCTGATGTAATGACAACTACTTTTCCATTGGGAAACTGAGCTGTGGCAACTTTCTCTGACAGGAAGGCAAAGAGTTCTTGTTTGTTGTCAGAGTCTCTGAGAAACTCTTGCCTCTCTCTTTCAGGATTGCTTCCCTGGGCTGTCCCATGTTTGTCTTTGTTGGAGACTGGAACAGACTAATGCTTGTTCCGTTGTGGTCGAAGTTATCTACCGTGCCCACTGTGAAAAGACCAAAACGAAGCTGGGGGGGGGTACACAACACCTTCTTTCTGAGTGTGCAAGCAGACTGCGGTTGCCAGCTGATTTTCCAGCTGCTAGACGCGATCATAACTGACATTGAGACCCAGTTCATGGAGCTCTGTGACTATCTTCTTTGACCTTAAGCGGGTATGAATGTCAAGTCCGATATACAGAGGCAGTGGTGGTGGTCATAGTTCACCGAATTACAAGCTTTTTCTGCTGCTAGACCTTTCTTCTTGAAGTTGAAAAGGATAGCTTTGAGAAATGGTCAACCATGCCTGAGAGTCATTTGTGTCCTGTTGTTTTACATCTGGTCCATTGAGGACGTAACAGACTGTTCTTGACAGGAGGCTGGAAACGAAGCATCGAAGTGAAATCTAGCTGTCTGGGAGATATTACCGCGAACTACTTTTGCAGCTTTTGCAAGAATGGCAGCATCTTCTTCATGGTCACATTTCACAGCCTGTTTCAACATTCCTTGCGTTCCCTCTGGAAAAGTCAGAACAATGTGTTATCCATCACTTCGTTCTTGGGCTTGAGGGAAGTACTGAAGGATCTTTCCTTGAAACGGCTCTTGTTTATCTCCTTTCGAAGACCAAGATCTTGAAGACGCTTCTCGTACAGCTTACACAGATCCACAAGTCGGAAGTGGAAGATTCCATCTTCAACAGAATTTTCGATGGAACTGGTAAGCTCAATGAAGGCTCTGGCCTCAGTTTTGTACTCCTCATTTCGGGATTCACAGGACTCATGAAATTGCCTTGTCTTTGACCAATGGCGATTTCGGAGCTCAGTCAGGCAGGTCAGGTGGTATTTTGCTTCAATAGTAATGACGTCACCGCCAGAAATTTTTGCCACTAGCGCTGTGTCCTGTAAATCTGTGGGCATCCGCCTAATATTCTCGTCTACGTCAAGATTCCTGAATTCATGGAGATGACCATCCTGTTTGCCGCAGAAAATGCACGAAGACTTTGGCAGATGGCGGTCTTTTCGGTGCTTCTCATCAGTGGCAGAGTCTTGATTATCTAAATTCAGCTGTCTTTTTCGTTCAGCTCTGTCTAATTTGTCTTTGGTAAATTTTCTGCAGCAAGATTTGTGCCACTTCGCCCGATGTCCACGAAGACTTCAGCAGTGGCGCCTTCATCGAAGCACAGTTTTTTGTGGTAATCTGTCTATTTTGCGGAATGCACCAACATTAGAAAAGTCTTGTATGGTGCTGTTCTGTCTCCAGTACCTGGACCATCCAATGGGCACTTGAGGTCCTCATTGGTTTTCTGCTGGCTTATCACACATGCATTCCAATCCATGTCGCGTTTTCATTTAAACCCTAATACATACACAGTATGCATGTGAGATATGCCTTAGGCAATAATATTCAGAGTCACTATTTCAACACAGAAATGCATAATAACCATTGTCTATCATAAATCACATACTGTATACCAACGGAGTGCCAACTTAGTACTTTTTAATTCATCATTTCCATCTAACGGCGATTTTTCCCAATTTTCGGAGTGAGAAACATGAAAAATTGCATTTTGGCACGTACATGCAGTCAATATGACCTGTGCACATGGGGCCTAGCAAAAACTGAAAGTATTTTTGCATGTAGATAGCTAGGAAAAAATGCCACACTTTTGTCCGGTCTGTCGCCGTAAGCTGTCTAGCATTTACTCGTACTGCACATTACAATGTTATTCAAACGTAGATTGAGCATGAGGTCAAAGGCGAAAGTTAGATTGTGACCAAAATTGGCGACACCAAATGCACGACAGGAACTTGGATCTTGCATTCCAACCTCATTACTGCAGTGACTGTTAACGAATAGACCATGACCCTTTTTGGAAGTAAAGGACAAGAGTCAAAGAGCAATGTGTCTGTGTGTGTATGTGTGCGTGCGTGCGTGCGTACGTGCGTGTGCGCGTGCATGTGTGTGTCTATGTCTGCCTGTCTGTCTGCCTATCTGTCTGTCTGTCTGTCTGTCTGTCTGTCTGATTGTAAGTGTATTCCTCAAAGTAGGGTACAACACACTTTTGGACCCTTCGTGATTCTTGTTTGGATACTTCATACCTGAACTCGAAGGTCTTGCCCTTTCGCGTTTAATCCGCTGATGTATGTGAACAAAACGAATGTATCT
>JADBJO010003084.1:98349-105849 GCA_016801955.1 Conus betulinus
TTTCAACAGCAAAGTGGGGTGGCCATGGGCACCAAGATGGGGCCTAGCTTTGCTTGCCTTTTTGTTAGTTATGTGGAAGAACAGGCGTTTAGTCAATACACAGGTGAGACACCAGCATTCTACAGGCGCTTCATTGATGACTGTTTGGGCGTGTCTACCTGCAAGAAGGAATCTCTCCAGGACTTCATTTCCTTCATGTCTACCTTTCATCCAGCTCTACAGTATACCTGCAACATCTCTGACTCCTCTGTGTCCTTCCTCGACATTGCCATTTCCATCTTACCTTACTCCAATAGCCTTGCCACCAGTGTCTTCTATAGGCCTACCGATTCTCACAGCTACCTTCTCTACACTTCCAACCATCCCAGTGCCTGCAGAGACAGCATCACCTACTTACAGTTTCTGCGACTGAGACGCATCTGCAGTGATGAGCAGGACTTTGAACTCCAAGCGAAGAGAATGCTTGGATTCTTCCTTGCCCGGATGTACCCAGAGGACCTGGTTCGTGGTGCACTTGAGCGAGCTCGTGCTGTCTCTTGTGCCCAGGCTCTTGTTCCTAGAGTCAGTCCTGATAATGAAGACCGTACAGTGGCAGTTCTCACCTACCACCCCCCACAACCTCCCAGTCCGCAGTATCCTCCTCCGGAACTTCCACTTTAGTTCAGCAAGACCCACATCTAAGGGAGATCTTTTCTAAGCCACCCCTCATCGCTTTCAGGAGGGATACCAACCTGAAAGACCATCTTGTGCGAGCTTCTATCCGCCCCCATGGTCCCCCCTCCCCCCCTGGCACTAGACCATGCGGCCGCAAGGGTTGTAAGACCTGCCCTTTCATCGATGGTTCCACTGTCATCACAGGACCTGCTGGCCAGTTTGCCGTAAGGACCAGTTTTAACTGTCAGTCAGAAACTTTGTCTACGTCATCTCCTACACCCTGTGTACCAAGAAATACACAGGTGAGACCTACCGCAGCCTTGATGAACGATTCAGCGAGCACCTGCGTTCCATGCGGCTTGATTATGACAAACCCTGTGGGCTCCCACTTCAACCAGCAGCACCATTGCGTTGTCCACGCCAAAATAGCAGCACCAGTTGGCAGAACCAGTCGACAGGGCTCTACAGGCTCTTTATGGAGTCTCAGTGATTGCCCGTCTTGGCACTCGCATCCCGTATGGCATGAACACAAGGGAATGAACTCGGCGGCTCGACTTGCACCCGCGTTCCTTTTTCCCCCCCCCCCCTTTCCCCCCCCCCCCCCCCGCCTTCCTTTTTTTTCCCCCCCTTTCTTTTCCCCCCTCCCCCCTTCCCCCCTTCTTCCCCCCCCCTTCCCCCCCTTCCCCTCCCCCTCCCCCCCCTGTGTGTGTCTGTGTTTTTCCCTCCCTATCTCCCTTCTCCCCTTTCCCTCTTCCCCTTTACTGTTTACCACTTACACTAGCACACACACGCAGGCACACGCATATGCGTGCGCATGCGCGCGCGCGCGCGCGTGCACACACACACACACACACACACACACACACACACACACACACACACACACACACACACCTTCTCTTCATCTCCCTCCTCCCCTTCTCCATTCTCCCCCTCCCCCCTTTATTGTTTAACTCCCTCCCCCCCCCTTTCCCCCCCCCTCCTGTTTTATCTGTAAGTGTGTGTAATTTTTTCTTTTTTCCATCCCCCTTCCAATTTCCCTCCTCCCTTCCACACTTTCCCTCCACCTTCTTACAACCATGCGAGCACACAGACAGACAGCGCGCACGCATGCACGCGACCCCACGCGCGCACACGCTCACGCACATACGGGCGGACATGTGCACATGCTTCCGTGGGCGCTCATACACACACACACACACACACACACACACACCCTTCCCCTTTTTCCTTAACCCCCCCCCCCCCCCCCCCGCGCCCATTTTAAGTTTTCCTTTCACTGTTTAACTCTACTCACTCCTACCACTGATTGCTTTCTTTTTCTGTGAGTAGCAGTCAGCCTTTTATTCTTACTTCTTGCCCCCTTCCCTGTGCAGTTGAGAAAGGGTCTATGACCTGAAACGTACTGTTTTAGCATCATTGTCTTCTTAATCGACAAAATTTTACCCTGAGGTGAAAAAGTTTTTTTTTTTTTTTACCTTTGTTTTCTCTTCAGCGGCCTTCACAGATAGTTCGCAGAGAGGAAACAAAATGGCGGCGATGGGGCTGGATTTTCTGCTTCCATTTTGATATTCGGATTTCGTGTATAGTATTCGTTCAGCTACAACGACGCCTACCAACTGGTTCTTTAAGATCCTCTCGCTTTTACAATCGTCCTAGATCGTGCAGTAAGGTAGAGAATGATGACTGATCGCTGATCGACAGCACGCGAGTTATCCTCTCTTTTGAAAGCGTTTTGCCTTAGAGATGTGCATAGTTGCTATGACAAGCAGAGCGTTCTTGACAAAGTTAAGCAGTGTTTGTTTCCCGTTGCGTGCTGATACGTGTCAAATGATGCACAGAACTTTGTGTTGGATTAGATGGCGAACATAGATCATGCACTATTGACTGCCGTTGCTGTGATAAACGTAGAGCCGAATACACGAAAATAAACAGATAAATCATACAGGAATGTTCAGCTCCGTATTTATTACTTTGCCCGATGTTGGCTCTTATGTAAAAGCCGCTGAAGAGATTTACTGATCCGTTTCAGTTCTGTCTGTTTGTCGGTCTGTCTATATGACTGGCTCACGCCCCATGTCACTCTCTCTCTCTCTCTGTCTCTCGTCCTCTCTCTGTCTCTGTCTATCTCTCTATCTGTCTGTCTGTCTCTCGTCTCCATCTGTCTGTCTGTCGGTCTGCCTGTCTGTCTCTCTTTCTCACCACCCTTCCTTGTCTGTCTCTGCCTTCTCTTCGTCTCTGCCCATCCCCCCTCTCACTCTCTGCGCCTCTCTCTGTCTCTCTCGCTGTCGCTCACGCCCTAACCCCATTCCCTTCTATCTCTCCTCCCCCACTCTCTCTCTCTCTCATCTCTCTGTCTCACTCCGTCTCTCCCTGTCTCTGCTTTTACTCTGTCTTCCTGTCCCTGTATTTGTCTCTGTTTAAAGTCTGTTCGTCTGTCTCTCTCTGTTGATTATGTCCGTGTGCAGTCATATGATGCTTTCATGATTGTATTTTATTTCACCCTTCATGAGGGGCAATGGCCTAAACATGAATAAATTATCTTGAGTCTAGAGTCTTCTCTCTCTCTCTCTCTCTGTCTCTCTCTCTCCTCGTGTCAGCTCGTCCCGCCTAGGTTAGGGGGGGGGGGGGGGGGGGGGGGGGGGGGGGGGGGGGGGCGAAGAAAGGATTAGTAATGAGGAGCGGGAGAGAAAGGGGGTCGGAGAGAGAAGGGAGAATTGTGATGGGGATGGGGGAGTGCAGGAGGGATAGGGTGGGATGGAGACGGGGGGAGAGAAGGTGGGCAGAGTCCAAAAGGGTCCCCCGTATTGTGAAGTCCGTATGAAACGTACGGACTTGGAAGAGGCGTTCCAGACTAGTGAAAAGTTTACCACACAGTATTATACCCCAAACTTCTGCGTGGATCTCTCTCTCTCTCTCTCTCTCTCTCTCTCTCTCTCTCTCTCTCTCTCTCTGTGTGTGTGTGTGTGTGTGTGTGTGTGTGTGTGTGTGTGTGTGTGTCCGTGTGCGTGTGTGCGTGTGTGTGCGTGCGCGTGCGTGTGTGTGTGTGCGTGCGTGTGTGTGTGTGTGTGTGTGTGTGTGTGTGTGTGTGTGTGCACGCGCGCGCGTGTGTGTGTGTCTATGTGCGTCTGCGCACGCGTGCGCGCCTTCCGTACATCCCTGCTAACATGTCTGCGTGCGTGCGTGTGTGTTTTTAACCTTATTTTTCTGCTCAGATTGGATATGAGATAGGGTTCCCTGCTCGGACCAGGAGGTCTGATAGAATGCGGGGGGTCCGGGTATATCCGATCAGGGTTTTTTTTTTTTGCCGCCAGAGCACGCGACTTTGGCCGGACTTTTTTTTTTAATTAAAAGTTTACACCGAGGTTGAGACTGCGAACGATGGAAGCATGGGAGGGGGTGGGGGGGGGGGGGGGTGGAGGGGAAAAAAGCTGACCTACTTGGTAGGTAAACGCAGGCGGATTCCGACTCGGCGTATGGCACCATGGCGGACCTTGGGTACCTTTCAACAGGTGTCCGTTTTCCAGGTGGAGCGAGCGCAGAGGGCTCTCTTCCCAGGGAAGGGGATCAGCTTGAAGAAGTAAATAAGATAGGGCTGCGGAGCGGCGGAAGGCTGTTTTGCGCGCGCACGCGCGCGCGCGCACACACACACACGCACACACATTCACACACGTACACACATTCACACAAACACATACACACACACATTCACACACACACACAAATGCACACACATTCACACACAACACACACATACACACACACACATTCACACACACACATTCACACACACACCACACACACACACACCACACACACACACACACACACACACACACACACACACACACACACACACACACACACACACACACACACTCGCGCGCGCGCGCACACACCGAACTCACGGGGAGGGGTGATGGAAGTGAGGGGTGATGGGAGTAAGGGTGGGGGAAGTTGGGGGGGGGGTGTTGGAAGAAGATGGGGTTTCTCTCTCGAAGTGCGGCTGAGAAGGATGTTTGTCTGTGAAAGGGGAGTGACCTCTAGGGGTGGGGAGGTTGGAGTGGGGGGGGGGGGGAGGAGGTGGGAAAAGTGTGGGAGGGGAGGGAGGGGAGTTGGGGTAGGGGGCTGGAGGTTACTTTTATTTATTTATTTTTTTTTTTTATAGGGTATTGGTTGAAAGTTGAGATGTGTGTTTTTGATGTCTGGACTGACAAGTTCGCTGTCTCTGTCCCTGTTTCTATATTTTGTGCCCGCGCGCGCGCGCGCGCGCGCGCGTGCGCGTGTGTGTGTGTGTGTGTGTGTGTGTATGTGTGTGTTTGTGTCTGTCTGTCTCCGTCTGTTTTTATGTGTTTCTGTGTCCCCCCCCCCCTCCTTCTCTCTATGTATGTGCCTGTGTGTCTATGTCTCTATCTCTGTCTATGTCTGTCTGTCTGTATCTCTCTCACTCTCTGTCTACCTCTCTCTTTCTCGGTGCTAGCGTGGCGCGCGCGCGCGTGTGTGTGTGTGTGTGTATGTGTGTGTGCGTGCGTGCGTGCGTGCATGCGCGCGTGCGCGCGCGAGTGCGTGCGTGCGTGAGTGCATGTGTTTGTGTGTGTGTGTGTGTGTGCGTGTGTGTGTGTGTGTGTGTGTGTGTGTGTGTGTGTGTGTGTGTGTGTGTGTGTGTGCGCACGTCCGTGAGTGCGCTAGTGTCTGTCTGGGTTTACTGATCAGTCTCTCGTTCTGTGACAGTCTTTCGTCTCTCTCTGTCTCATCGTCCACAGAGACGTACGCCCCTCCTCCACCGCTCCCACATACTGGCACACCAAGACGAATTAAAAAAAAAAGAACCGAGAAGACTGCATGTTTTCTATCTGTGATGTTTCCGTTGACCATCTGTCTGTCTGTCTGTCTGTCCGTGTATCCCCCCCCCCCCCCCCCCCCCCCCCACCCCCCCCCCCCCCCCCTTTTCCCCCCCCCCCCCCCCCCCCCCCCCCCTCATCCTTCGCCTTTCTGTGTCTGCCAGTCTTCTTCCGTCTCTGTCTTACTTTCTGCACGTTTCTGTCTGCCTGTCCTGTCCGTGTCTAAGCCCTTCCCCCCGCCCCCCCCCCCCCCCAATCTGTCCGCACACGCCCCTCTTCTCCATGTTTCTCTGTCTCTCTTTTCTGTCTCTCTCTCCCTTACCCTCTCTATCTGTTTGTCTACTCTGTCTGTCTGTCTGTCTATCTGTCTGACTGCCTGCCTGCCTGTCTGTCTGTCTGTCTGTCTGACTGTCGCTCTCCTCTCTCTCTCTCTGTGTCTCTGTCTCTCTCTCTCTGTCTCTCTGTCTCTGTCTCTCCCATTCACTGTATCTTTCACACAGCCAGGCTGGGCCACAGACAGGCTCCCTGTAAACCGAACACGCGCCCTTCTGTTGCTGTGTGTTCATTTGTTGATTGTACCACAAACAGCCTGTATTTGTTGGAACACCCCCAAACAAGCCACACCTCTGGAACCTACCCCCCTAAAAACCCCCCCCATTGATCCTGTCCTTCCTCTCTGCTCTTACACACACCTCTCTCTCTCTCTCTCTCTCTCTCTCTTCTCTCAGTTCTCTCTCTCTCCTCTCTCTCTCTCTCTCTCTCTCTCTTCCTCCTCAATGTATCAATGTAGAATCGTCTAACCGATTGGGTTGGGAAGCATGCAGATCCAGTGCAGTGAAAATAATGTAGTTAGTCGTTCAAAACTGTTCACATTCTGTCAGGCATGTTTAGTCTGATAATGAAGGAAGTGAGTTTGCTCTAATGATGAACGAGGAGTGCTGATTTGGCGTTCGCTGCACGTGTCCACTGTGTTCATGTTTTCAGGTGGTCTACAACCCCCCCTCCCCTCCCCCACACACCACCACCACCACCACAAAGCAAAAACGGACAAAATGAATTACAAAACGAAAGGCAAACAACAAGAAGGAAAAAACCTTGCCAAAACTGGAATATCTGGATGTCTTTGAAGCTTGAGTGTGCGTATGTGTGTGTGTGTGTGTGTGTGTGTGTGTGTGTGTGTGTGTGTGTGTGTGTGTGTGTGTGTGTGTGTAATGCATACATATCATCGTCACCAAGATGAATGGAATGCTGTATGTGTGTTTTGTTTCAGCTTCAGGAGCATGACCTGACAAACAAGCCAGTGTTTTGGAGGGCTTTTGAGAAACCGTAACACTATACACGGTGTCAGCGTGCGACCCTGTCCTCCTCTGCACGGCGACAGCAGTCCGCCGAAATACCTGTTGCAGTCATTTCCATCAGCGTTGTCAGCGAATGGTTGAGGGCGATCCAAGGGAAGGGAGGCTAGCTGACGCACTTGGAAGTCAAAAGTACGGAGACCGCGCTTCACTAACGGCGCCGTTCTGGGGGGTTCCGACCTTTCAACAGGTGTACTGTTTTCCAGGGCGATGGCATCGCTGGAAGCGGAGAATCTTGAAGTCCAAGGCAGGCAGCACGGAGCTTTCCCATGATGTTGCAAGGAGACTGCCATAAACTGTCAGCCATTACAGCCTTGTGCCTGGTATCGATGCTGAGAACAGACTGTCCTGTACTGCGGGCAGTAACGTGTGCAGTCTTTCCGCCATGCTGGAAAAGAGATTGCTCAGAACTAACTTCAAACATGATAGTACTGAAGCTTTTCCGCCGTGGCTGAAAGAGAATGCCGTGAACTTCAAGACCTGATAGTGTGGAACTGTCCGCCATGTTGGAAAGAGATCGTCTTGAAGTCCTGGACATTATAGCGTGGTGTCTTTTTCACATTTTGGAAGAGACTGTTGTTGACCTCTACCCATTACAGTATGTTGCCTCGCCACGAAGGTGGAAAGAGAGTGTGATGACCCCTCAGACA